>SMSQ01019023.1:0-30444 GCA_019453375.1 Ctenoplectra terminalis | reverse complement strand
GAACTACAATAAGTCTGTGGATTTTTATGCGAACTCATATTTTTATGAATACGATTAAAAAAAAAAAATAAAAGCTAGATAGGCAATTGTTTTATTCGTTAAATATTAAAATGATAATTATATTTTAAGTTTATATGTTTTTGCTTCCATTTTCTGCATTTTCTGCATTTTTGTGCTTTCAAATTTTCCATTGATTCATAAAAATCCACAATTTACTAATAATTATTACAAACAGTCTATTTGATACCAGAACAATGTTATAATAATAAAATATAACTGTACAGCGACAGAGAATATTTAAGACTTAAGAATTATAGATATAAATGCATAAATCCCAAGATTTTTAAAAAGAAGAAACCATACAGGTGAATAAAAAACTGTTACAAATAATAGTGAAAAATGCAACGTTTCAAAAATAAAATTTTCCAGTGTCTTGCAGCGGATAGAACTCTTGCAACATCCCAACGAAATGAGTTTTATTTTGTACAAATTAATTTTCTTTAATAAAATTTACCTTGGAAGCCATCTTTGCACTTGCATTCGAAACCGTGTTCCCCAAGATCGATACACGTGCCACTGTTACAAGGTTTCGTCGCGCAATGGTCAACGATGAGGGTACAATTAGGGTCTCTGTAACCTTCGCGACACTTACACTCGTAACCAGCTATACCATCGACGCAAACTTTTCCATCGGGACATATCACGTCGACGCAATCGTCCACGTTGACATCGCAGACCTTTCCTTCGAAACCGCGAGGACACTCGCAAACGAATTCTCGTCTCGATCTTGGTATCAACGTGCAGTTACCATTATTCTGGCAAGGATTTATCGCGCAAGCGTTGTACTCGCGTTCACAATTCTCGTCCATGAAATCTTTCGTACAGTTGCATATGTATCCATTGATTCGATCGATGCAGGTACCTCCGTTTTGACAAGGTTGCGAAAGGCATTCGTCCACATTGATCTGGCAATTTTTACCTAGTGACATTATATATTTTATTAGACAGAAGTGTCAATTAAAAATAATGATTATATATTTGTATAATTTATATTATGGATGGTTGTTAATTCTGTTGTCCTTCTCACTTACACTACACATTCGTTTCTCTTTTAACCCTTTGCGATTCAAATTTTTCTTTTTACGTTAAAGCAAAGTGAATGATATAGTAAGTGATATAAATCAAATATAAGTGATAATAATATATAATATTACATTAAATATTTATATTAAATATTATTTTAAATATTATTTATATCACTTATATTATTATATATAATTAATATTAAATTATATTAAAATTAAAATTAAATTAATATTAATATTAATAATATTAATAATATAATTAATATTAAATTATATTAAAATCAAAATTAAATTAATATTAATATTAATTTAATATTAATGTAATTTAATATTAATTATATATAATAATATAGGTGATATAAATAATATTTAATATAAATATTTAATGTAATATTAAATATTAATTAATAATTAATATTAATATTAATTGAATTTGATATTAATTATATATAATAATATAAGTGATATAAATCAAATAAATGAAAAATCACAGAATAATATCGAATTATATCAGAATCAACCAGAAAATATATCCTGGAATTATAATTCTTTCTTTTTTCTTGCCGAAACAACACTAAGCTTTTCCATCAGTCCCGTGAAACTTAACAAAGTTTAGTACTTCAAAGGGTTAATACACAGATAATGAAACAAGTTGGAACAGTAACAAATAAACGTGAATCACATGTTTGAAACTGTAGACGCAAACAAGTATAACACAGAATTTAACAGGCAAAGCTTTGTGCGGATAGAAGATTTGTGATTCGAGTGATTACCAGTGTATCCCGGAAGACATTGGCAGTAGTAGCTATTCTGTTGATCGATGCAAATGCCGCCGTTCCGACAAGGATCACTGGAGCACTCGTCCACGTCGATCGAACACTCGGGTCCTGTCCATCCTGGCTCGCAGGTGCAAAAATAGCCGCCGGGCTGTTCGTAGCGAGACGTAACAAACAAAGCAAGAGGCCACATAGAGATACATTCGACGCGACACGATTGATTAAACGCGGCTGTATGTGCATGCAGAGCTATTTGCAAATATCTCACTCACATAATCGTGACAAGCGGAAGCTTGTTTGCAAGGCAGATCGCGACAGGTGATCGGATCCTTGCATTGAGGTCCCGTCCAAAATCTTGGGCATTGACACATAATACCGAAACGTGTCTCGAGACAACTGCCTCCATTGTAACAGGCGGAACACCAATCGGAGGCGGGTGACAGACATGTAGCTCCTAATAGGCGATGCGTTAGACAAAACGTGAGACAGTACAGAAACATTAAAGAACAGATAAGATTTTAAGTTCGAGGAAGATACATAGGTGTGTTAGTCACGTTTTTTTTTATACCACTTTTTATTTTAAGTATGAGGTAACACGGTGTTTAGCTTGGATAATGTGGATGTTTTTTTTTAAAGATGAAGAGATCGGGACGAATGTGTAAGTTTTAATCCTAGATAATTAAGATTGCGTGCGAGCGTTCGTAAAATTTTTTTTTTTTATTTAATGACATAAAATATTTTAGCTTTTAATAATAGAAATAATTATTTAATGATGAAAATATTTTATCTTTTAATAACAGAAATAATTGTTTAATGACACAAATATTTTAGCTTGTAATAACAGAAATAATTATTTAATGATGAAAATATTTTATCTTTTAATAACAAAAATAATTATTTAATGACACAAATATTTTACTTTATCAACTATCCCAAACCTACCCTATAAAACACATATTTTACGTATACTTAATTCAGCACTGAATTACACCAAAAATATTCCCAAAATAGTTCTTATAACTTCTCCAATATCTCATTACAAAATTAATAATTTAAAATGTTAAAAAAGAAAAAAGTTAATTCTAAAAAAGTTAAAAAAAGTTATATAATAGTTATACAAAAGCTAAAAAAGTTATATCATTACCAAGCTTTCGTTGCTTCGATAATTACTTCGTGTCTCCAAAACTAAAATACTTTTTAGTCTAAAATACGTAATTAGTATAAAAACTAAAATATTTTTTAGTCTAAAATACGTAATTAGTATAAAAACTAAAATACTTTTTAGTCTAAAATACGTAATTAGTATAAAAACTAAAATACTTTTTAGTATAAAATACGTAGTTAGTATAAAAACTAAAATACTTTTCAGTATAAAATACGCAATTAGTATAAAAACTAAAATACTTTTTAGTATAAAATACGTAGTTAGTATAAAAACTAAAATACTTTTCAGTATAAAATACGTAATTAGTATAAAAACTAAAATACTAATACTTTGGTTCTTCCACAATGAAAATGTCCAGCGTACCGTTTTAACGGATAAGAAAGAGTCAGAAGCGGTCATCCGACACGACGACATCGTCGTTTTTACGAATGTTACCGATAGTTATCCAGGATTAAGGTTCTCGATGAGTTTCGACAAGTTTGACAAACGCGCATTATCTGTTGCTTACCTTTCCATTCAGGTGGACAAGTACAGTTGTATCCGTCCTTGTTGCTTGTGCATGTTCCGCCATTGCTACACGGGTTACTGGCACAATAATTGATAGTGCAATTCGGGGGATTGCCCATGAATCCGGGATTACAGACGCATTGCGGTCCATGCGCGTCTTCCACGCAAATGCTGTTCAGCGGGCATGCTGCGTTTTCGCACAAACTTCTAAGCTCACAGTGGCGACCAGCGTATCCGGTTGGACAGTTGCAGTGATAGGAGCCAACATCGTCGACGCAGTCGGCGCCGTGCATGCAGGGATTTGACAAACACTCGTTTAAGTTTAGTTCACAGTTTTGTCCCTCGAAACCGTTCGGGCAATGGCAGATGTAACCACCGTAATTGTCATAGCACACGCCGTTGTTTAAGCAAGGATTCGCTAGGCATTCGTCGATATCGATTTCGCAGTTTGCACCTTCGTACCTGTAACGTTAGAAAAGTTATTAGTGATTAATTTACAATTTCTCTTGGGTAAATGATTTTATTGTATGATTGAAGCGTTCGATACAAGTGGGAAGATTACGAATAAAAATTAATTTATGCTAGTGTTATGGATGAAAGGTAAAAAGAGAGAATTGATGGCCGAGTAATTTTTCACGTATAACATTCTTTAGGTATTAGGATTAATTTACAATTTCTTCTGCGTAAATAATTTTATTATATGATTGAAGCGTTCGATGTAAGTAGGGAGATTACGAATAAAAATTAATGTATGCTAGTGTTATGGATGAAAGGTAAAGGAAGAGAATTGATGGCCGAGTAATTTTTCACTTATAATAATTCTTTAGGTATTACGATTAATTTACAATTCCTTCTGTGTAAATGATTTTATTATATGATTGAAGCGTTCGATACAAGTGGGAAGATTACGAATAAAAATGAGTTTATGCTAGTGTTATAGATGAAAGGTAAAAGAAGAGAATTGATGGCTGAGTAATTTTTCACTTATAATAATTCTTTGGGTATTTTATTTTTCATTTTTATTATTTTATTGATATATTTTTTTAGGTTTGCTTGACGATTATTAAATTATTAAGATTTATTTGGTATGCATGGAATGCTGTAAGTACATTAATTGAGTTGGTTACAAGAGTCTACTTTAATCGCCGTAGATTTAATACTAATAATAATTAAAAATTTAATACTCTGATCGGTAGTTCTAGTGTTAAGAATACTTTTTTTGTACTGAAGAAATAAAAATGAAAAGTAGTTAAACAAATATCAGTGTTTTTTATTAATAACTCGTTAACAAAGCCGAATTTTATATTTTCGCAAAGGTAAAAGTTGCTTGGAACCATCTCAGTGTTTTTCGTTAATAATTTGTTAACAAAACCGAATTTTACATTTTCACAAAGGAAAAAGTTGCTTGGAATCATCTCAGCGTTTTCTATTAATAACTCGTTAACAGAGCCGAATTTTACATTTTCACAAAGGTAAAAATTGCTTGGAACCATTTCAGTATTTTTCGTTAATAATTTGTTAACAAAACTGAATTTTACATTTTCGCAAAGGAAAAAGTTGCTTGGAATCATCTCAGTGTATTCTATTAATAACTCGTTAACAGAGCCGAATTTTACATTTTCACAAAGGTAAAAATTGCTTGGAACCATCTCAAGAATCATCCCTTTAAGGGACTTACAGACTTTTTTCGAACACTCTGTATAATTTATCATAATTTATCGATGCACGGTTAACACTAAAACTACCGTCCATTAAAGTACAGTCAACCCTCCTATAACGCGGTGATTGCGTACCGCGTTATATGGAAACCGCGCTATAAGAAACTCGGATTTAACCGTACAAACCAGGCTAATTCGTAGCGCGTTGTATGGAAACCGTCTACCGCGTTGTATGGAAACCGCGCTATAAGAAACTCACAATTAGTACAAATCACACTATTCGTACCGCGTTATATGGAGACCAAGAAATACAAAAGACAAGATTAAATTATAAATTATTTTTATTGAATCGAAGAGTTCATATAAGGAAATGATAAAAAAAGTGAAACAAAAAGTAAACAAAAGAATTGTTTTCCAACAAAAGCAAGAAAGGCTTTTGTAAAATTTTTTAACACTCGTCCTCGCTGTCAAGCTCCGCGTTATATGGAAACCCCGTTCTCAAAGTGCCGCGTTATAGGAGGGCTATCGCAATTTCAGGTCAGTGTTATACGGAAACCGCGTTCTGAAAGTACCGCGTTATAGGAGGGTTGATTGTATACCTATTTGTACCAAAGAAATTAAAATAATAGATACTTGGAAAAATATATTTAAACCAATAATAGATAATAGATACTTGGAAAAATACATAATGCAGTAGAAATAGATCTTCAGCCACGTATTTTACAGAAAATCACAGAAAAGACTCAAAAGCGCACGGTAAATAATTTATAAAATTCGAGTAAAGAAATTACGAACCGGTCATTCGACCGCTTTGGTAGCTTTGGTGTTAAATGAGAATTATGAAATATTCTGTCACTAATAGCTACTTAACGATAAATATAGTAAACGTACCCTGTCCTATCGCATATGCAGGTATAATTGTTGATACCGTCAATGCAAACACCACCATGTCTGCAAGGATTCGGCGAGCATTCGTTAAAATTGGTTTCGCAATTTTTCCCCGTCCATCCGGGCAGACATTCACACTTGTACTCGCTCTCGGTGAGCGCTGAACAAACACCGTCGTTTCTGCATGGACTTTGTTCGCAAAGTCGTACTCCGAGCTGCGATTCACAGAAAATTCCAGTAAATCCTGGCTTGCACGCGCAACTGAAATCTCCTTTCAGATCTTCGTTACAGGTACCACCGTTCCGGCAAGGACTGCTTAAACATGGCGAACCTAATAAATTTGTTACAACACTTTAGAATTTGTAGGAAAGCGGTGGTTTAAATATACGTTAAGAGAAAAGCGTAGAATCAGTTGGTGTTTTGTGTCGGTGATTATGAAAGTGGACTGATCGAGTGAGTCATATATATTTAGACTTTTGCGTTTGGGTGGATTAAAAAATATTTTTCTTTTATAATAATGTACAAAATATTAATCTTATTAATTTTATTTATCTATATTATTTATCTATATCTGGTATAAATATTAATATGTTATAAAATATAATTACTATAATAATTAATAAATGTTTTATATTAGTACTTATATTATATTTTAGTTTTTTATTATAGTAATTTTTATTAATTATTATAGTGATAATATTTTATAACATATTAATATTTTATATGAGTATTTATATTATATTTTAATTTTTTATTATGGTAATTATATTTTATAACATATTAATATTTTATATTAGTATTTATATTATATTTTAGTTTTTTATTATAGTAATTTTAATATGTTATAGAATATAATTACTATAATAATTAATAAAAATTACTATAATAGAAAACTAAAATATAATATAAGTACTAATATAAAATATTAATATATTATAAAATATATTTTTGTATTTAACATTTGCTCTTACAATACGAAACTTGACTGTGGTTGTAAAACTTTACGAGAATCTTATACGAAAATGTGTTTTTTAGAATCTCAAATGACTTAGATTATTTTCAAAATTAATGACGTATCTGTAAAACTGACTTATATCAACGAGAAATATTATATTTTACTTCAAATAACGAATCAAAATCGTATATATTGATTTACTTTTCACGATTATAACCGTGTTTATTTATTTTCAAAACGTTAATGTTCTTTTCCGATAACGAGAGATCCGATTTCCGTTGTTTTCGGAGCTTTAAAATGTTATTAATAAATCAGTAAGATACATGGCAGTATGTGTATATTTTCGATCTTTTCCTTTTAGGAGAACGATACAAAATGTGAAACGTTGCATTGTCATTCAAAGATGTCCTCTAGAACATTTTATATGGCATATTTTTTAAGAATCTCATCCACTGTATTTTTAAACCACAAGACAGATTCTCTCTCAGTATTCTTTTTTTCTTATTACCAAATCTTTTTGTTTCCTTTTGCAGCACTTTGCTACTAATTTATAGTAATCTTTCAAGACATATAAGTAACCACTTTTTCTTATTTACATTTCGATTAAACTTCTCAGCAAATGGCGCGTTTATCGGGAATCAAATGACTTAGAGACCACTATCAGGATAAACTTGATCTGAATTTCGTTCAATCACATAATGGTCAACTTTGTTATCGATTCAATCAATGATTATTTTGCAAAAGTTCTTCAATAATATAGTAAAATTTATTGACATAATACAAGATAAATAAACAGTTCAATTATTTGAAAATTCCCAGAAATATAGAATGGGAGAAACCTTTATTTATATTTTTTATAGAAAATCACAGAAAATTCCCAGGAATATAGAACTGGAGAAATCTTTATTCATATTTTTTTATAGAAAATCACAAAAAAATTTCGAAAAATGTACAGTAAGAAAAACCTTTATCTATATTTTTTATAAAAAAACCTCGAAAAATTCTCCAAAATGCACCATTTCCAAATAATTATTTTGGAAAATTTCTAAATATCTATTATAAGAAAAACCTTTATCTATATTTTTGATAGAGATTCATGAAAAATAATATAGTAAATTAAATCGATATAATACAAGATAAATAAACAGTTCAATTATTTTAGAATTTTGATTTGGACCACTTTCATAATCATCGACACAGTTAAATGCAAAAGTATACGGTTCCAATGCCCCTGAAATCCAAACACCTGTGTCGGATAAAAGAAACAAGCGACGAAAGAAGAAATCGAAAAATGCGGTATGATCGATATGAAATTAACGTTTAGAAAGCAGACAGCAGGAATATCAGCGGTGTTCTTATTCGTAAAAACAATGAAAAGTACGTGGAACAATTATGATCCCACATTCCGAGTATTTAGTTCCTTCGGCATGCTGATCGTCCTTACTTAGCGATTAAAACAAAATGGCGGAATGAAATGTTCGAGCAGAAGTGTTACGTCTTAACACGTTGACTGCCACAGTGGTCATATCTGACCGAAGATTGTTTCTCCTGTATCACCATAGTGGTCATCGATGACCAGAGTGGTTTAAATGTATATACTTGTAAAAAGTAAATTAACATTGATAGTTAATGAATTTTGAACATCATCATCGCTATTAGAAAATATTAGGTTGTCCCAAAAGTTTCTTTCGTTTTATTAATAAGTAATGGATACATAATATTTTATGTTTTACGATATATTATTATTTTACACAGGATTCATTTTGCGCTATTTTTTCCCTCCATCTCTCGTTTAATAATACGGCTGAATATTTATTTAAACACTGCTAGACGAAAGCATTGCGTGAAAATAACGGCAGGAACTTTCGGGACAACCTAATACTTTGAAATAAAGCGTACACTACTCAACGATTAAAAATTTTTATTAGAAGATCAAAAATGAAATTAATTTTTGTCGAATCTTCTATTTACCGGTGTGGCGTCCTCAGCAAAACATGTGATTTATCGTTGGCGGTCAACGTGTTAAAATGTTCCTCACAAGCGTTCGAAACGTGGATTGTGTAATTATTTATGAAATGTTCAGTTTTAATTGCCGACCAAAATCGTGGTATCGAGTGACGATTGCAAATAGAATTATAGTAGGCTGATAGAAGTAGGAAAATTGGGAATTAAAAATAAATGTTCATGCAAGAATCATAGATGAAAGCTGAAAGGAGGATTCATGGCCGAGTAACTCAATGTTTCCGAACCTTCGGTTAAAATTCAATATGTGAAATTATATTTTGCAACGTTCAAAAAATAAATAAAGAAAAATTCAAGTGCTTATTTTAAAACACATTTGCTTTTAAACGTAGGCACGTTTTTTGCATCAAACACAGCGCACCGTTTGAAGGAACAAAAGTTATATAATTGATGGTAGTATGTATCTGTACAAGGCCATGAATCTATTTCTATCTTTCACTGTGCACCAAAACACCGTATTCGACGTCAATGTCTACCGTTGTCAATTTGACAGTTGTTGCCGGAATATCGGGCGTAACAGTGACACTCGTAACGATCCTGCCGTGACACGCATTTACCATGCATCATGCATGGCTCGTGATGGCAGAAATCCATGGTGGTGATTGGGCTTGATCCTACACCACCGTTAAGTCCGCTCGTACCACCTGAAAGTTTCGTAGGAAAATCTAGCATGCAATCTACTGTTTATATAAGTGGTACACACGATCACACGTGTAATCGGAGAGTTTTCGTAGGGACTGACTAAGTGTACGTGACATTCACTCTGAAAATGTGCGATGATTCAAAGTTCTACAATTTATTACCGCGTTTTTGAGATAGCAGAATTCTAGGTTCAAATTTAGATTATACAGATATAGAAAATACGAGGCTTCGTATATGACTGGTAATTAATTTTCACTGAGTTTTATTTTTAATTATGGACTTACGCTTAAAAAGTTTCTATTTATTCTTAATTTTTGTAAGAACTAAGTATACGTGATTTTTATTCTGAAAATGTGCGATGATTCAAAGTTCTACAATTTATTACCGCGTTTTTGAGATAGCAGAATTCTAGGTTCAAATTTAGATTATACAGATATAGAAAATACGAGGCTTTGTACATGATTGGTAATTAATTTTCACTGAGTTTTATCTTAAATTATGGACTTACGCTTAAATAGATTCTATTTATTTTTTATTTTCGTAGGGACTAACTAAGTATACGTGATATTCATTCTGAAAATGTGCAGTAACTCAANTAGGGACTAACTAAGTATACGTGATATTCATTCTGAAAATGTGCGATGATTCAAAGTTCTACAATTTATTACTGCGTGTCTGAGATAGCAGAATTCTAGGTTCAAATGTAAAGTAATTATACTGATATAGAAAATACGATGCTTCGTATATGACTGCTAATTAATTTTCACTGAACTTTATTTTAAATTATGGACCTACGTTTAAAAAGTTTCTATTTATTTTTAATTTTCGTAGGAACTAATTAAGTATACGTGACATTCACTCTGAAAATGTGCGATGATTTAAAGTTCTACAATTTATTACCGCGTGTTTGAGATAGCAGAATTCTAGGTTCAAATTTAGAGTAATTATATTGATATAAAAAATACGATGCTTCGTATATATCTGGTAATTAATTTTCACTGAATTTTATATTAAATTATGTTTAATAATATTTGATAATTGTTACGTTCAAAAAGTTTCTTTTTATTCTTAGTTTTTGCAAGAACTAACAAAGTATACGTGATATTCATTCTGAAAATGTGCGATGACTCAATGTTCTACAATTTATTACCGCGTTTTTGAGATAGAAGAATTCTAGATTCAAATTTAAAGTAATTACATCGATATAAAAAATACCAATTTTATTTTAGACTATGTTTAATAATATTTGAAAATTGTTACGTTTAAAAAGTTTCTTTCTATTCTTATTTTTCGCAGGAACTAACTAAATATACGTGATTCATACTCTGAAAATGTACAATAATTCAAAGTTCTACAATTTATTACTGCATTTCTGAGATAGGAGAATTCTAGGTTCAAATTTAAACTAATTATACTCGTATAAAAAATACGATGCTTCGTATATTTCTGATAATTAATTTTCACTGAATCTTATTTTAAATTATGTTTAATAATATCTAACAGTTGTTACGCTTAAAAAGTTTCTTTTTATTCTGCAAGATTTCTAATATTTAAATACTATGCTACATCCGTTAGAAGAATGTTGAAATGCTTACATCCTTTGGTTTCCGCAGGACAAGGTCCAAAGACAGCTCCATTATTGATGGTATCATTAAAAAGAATGCCAGGACCTTGGAGAATACATCCTCTGAATCCTTCTCCCACGATGAGAGAGCCGTTCATATCGTAGTCGGGTAGCGTAAGAATCGCAGCATTATACGTTGCATTAGCAATTACCTAAACAGAATCGTTTAAAAGATCAGCATCGTATGAGAGATACGAGCACAAAGCTTTTCCTTTGATTTTCTACAAACTGTTGCCAATCAATAATTTACAAGGAACATCACTTAAGCGAGACACACAGAATTTAACAAACTTTACATATGAGATAATGTTTAAAAAAAGTATTGTACACGTATTTTTTCTTTTTATACAATCATCTACATTTAGAGGATGAAAACAGCTCTCGAAGTTAGGGATGAAAAATATATTTTGCTTAATATTTTGGAAACTATTCATTTCAGAAAGAAATTGGTTAAATAAAAATTGTGTAATTTTGAATGACAGATATTTAACTGTGGTACTGATTTATGTACTAATTTTCTTGTTTAGTAAATGTTTTATTAATAATTTGTAAAACAATATTGTATAAAATTTATTTTAATTCTATTTCAATCGTTTATAGGTACTTTAATAAAAATTTTAATATTCCATGCTACATATTCAAGAGTTTTAATAATTTATAGAGATTTAGTTTAGGAAGTTTAAGAATTCTGAGAATTATTGACAATTATTTTTATTATAAACTACAATATTATAATATTGTATAAAATTTATTTTAATTCTATTTCAATCGTTTATAGGTACTTTAATAAAAATTTTAATATTCCATGCTACATATTCAAGAGTTTTAATAATTTATAGAGATTTAGTTTAGGAAGTTTAAGAATTCTGAGAATTATTGACAATTATTTTTATTATAAACTACAATATTATAATATTGTATAAAATTTATTTTAACTCTATTTCAAATGTTTATAGGTATTTTAATAAAAATTTGAATATTCCATGCTACATATTCAAGAGTTTTAATAATTTATATGGATTTAGTTTAGGAAATTTAAGAATTCTGAGAATTATTGACAATTATTTTTATTATAAACTACAATATTATAATATTGTATAAAATTTATTTTAACTCTATTTCAAATGTTTATAGGTACTTTAATAAAAATTTGAATATTCCATGCTACATATTCAAGAGTTTTAATAATTTATATGGATTTAGTTTAGGAAATTTAAGAATTTTGAGAATTATTGACAATTATTTTTATTATAAACTACAATATTATAATATTGTATAAAATTTATTTTAATTCTATTTCAATCGTTTGTTATAGGTACTTTAATAACAATTTGAATATCTCATGCCAAATATTCAACAGTTTTAATAATTTATAGAGATTTAGTTTAGAAAGTTTAAGAATTCTGAGAATTATTAACAACTCTTAAAAATTTTCCTTCACCGTTGCATTTATTTCTTTTTTTATTACCGTTTTCACTAAATCAAAATAATTTCAAAAAACACTTTAAACATTGTCAATAAACAATATTTTAGAAGCGTTTTTAGTCTTCAGTTTAACTTTCAGTTTTTTTAAAATTAAACGTACCATATCTTTTGTATTCATAGTATAATCTTCAGAAAGCTAATAATTTTAATAATATCGTAATTTCTCGTAACATTTAATCCTCGAATTTATTATAATTATAATTCCTTCAATCTATTACTTTTGAACATATCCGAAGAATTTATAATAATGAAAATCTTTTATCTTGAAATAATATTGATTACCTGCGTATGTCCTGCCGCGTTTAAAGTAAGATTTCCAAGTCTGAAAAACAGATTGACGTTGTGCCAAGCATTGTTCAACAACCTGGCGTTCAGTCTCGCTTTGTATCGTTGCTGATCAACAATTGCGACGAATAGAAGTCCATCCGGAGTCACTTCAAGACTAATCGAATCTTCGTTGTATTTCTGTATGAAAAGCCGGCCACCTTCGCAAGTTCGAAAACTCAAACCGCTGTGTCTGTGCACAGACACGAACGAGCTCAATTTCAGGAACGCCGATCCATTGAAGTATGCTTCCCGGGGACGTTCATCGTAGTTTTTGTGTCTGATGTCTTGCGGCGCTTCGTCAGTGACTACTAACAAGCTAGTAAGTACTGAAACATAAATTTAAAAAACAGTTTTTATATTATTTGGCGCATATTAATCTGCCAACCGCACGAATTACACTTAATTGAATTAAGTGTGTAATTCGTGCACTTAAGAGATTAAGATAATACCCAATTAAGATAACAAGAATCATTTTTAAGAAATTAACTGTTATGGGAATGATTAACACAAAGTTTGAAAATAAACCTTATTTTTTTTTTTTTTTCTATGTGTGTTGTGGAATGAAATTCTATGAAAGGGAGTATAAAAGTGTAGTATTATTTAAGAAGAATGGTGCGGTTGAAAATGGGAGATTTATTTCGAATGGTAAGCGATGTGTTAATTATTGGAATCGTACATTCCCGAATTGAGTGAAATGTAAAAGTAAATTAGAATAAAGTTTTATTGATGTTAGGACTACTGAGGATTGAAGTCACGAAAAGTTCTCGAAAATATAGAATGGGAGAAACCTTTATTTATGTTTTTTATAGAAATCATGGAAAATTCCCAGGAATATAGAATGGGAGAAACTTTTATTTATATTTTTTATAGAAAATTACAAAAAATTCCCAAAAATGTACAGTAAGAAAAACTTTTATCTATATTTTTTATAGAAAACCTCGGAAAATTCCCCAAAATGCACCATTCTCAAATAATTATAAATTTGAAATTTATAAATTTGGAAAATTTATAAATATTTATTATAAGAAAAACCTTTATCTATATTTTTGATAGAAATTCACGAAAAATTTCCAAAAGTATTCAATAAGAGAAACTTTTATTTATATTTTTTATAGAAAATCACTGAAAATTCTCAAAAATATACCATAATAAATTTATAAAATTCCAATAACAAATTACGAATCAATCATTTTTACCATTTTGATAATTCCAGTACTAAAATTAATATCTTTAACAAAAGGAACATAACAAGAACGCCCAAACTGTTAAAAAATCGAAAGACATTTTTTTCTGATACATTAATAAGCATAATTTCTGTTGAACACCAGAAAACAGAATTTATATTTGATAAATAAATTTCAAACTTCTAGGAGATATAATAAATTAAAAATTTGATGTTTGCAATCATTTCCAGGCTGATATTAATAACGATAATTATTCACAGATGTCACGAATAATTTTTATGATCAAATGTTTGATGTGTTACAAACATTGATTGAAAATAGAAAGACAAGACACCATTATCGATGAGCTATGAGTCTGTCCTAATTTCTGTTATCATTACTAGCTTGCAACTTCGATGAGATAGTGTACGGTGGTATTGGATTCTAATCGACACATGTCGGACGATTTGGTTTCCATGTTCATCGAAATGTTAAATTTATGGTACTAAATTATACCGTTCATTGTAAAAGAAACATCTAATTATTCTAATGTTTACTTACATTTTTAGTTAACAGTATACGACTTTGACACTGACTTAACATTAAAACTACCGAGGATTGAAAAGTAGTTATTTGTATCAATGAAATAAAAATGAAGGGAATATAAAAAAATGTATAATTTAAGGGAGACAAATTTTTATCTATCTTTTTTAGAGAAAATCACGGAAAATTTCTAAAATGAACAGTAAGAAAAACCGTTGTCTACGTTTCTAATAGAAAATCATGGGAAATTTTCAGAAATATACAGTAGGAGAAACTTTCACTTATATTTTTTATAGAAAATCACAGAAAATTCTCAGGAATATAGAATGTGAGAAACCGTTATTTATGTTTTTTATAGAAAATCACAGAAAATTCCCGAAAGTACTCTATAACAGAAACTTTTATTTATATTTTTTATAGAGAATCACGAAGAATTCTAAAAAATATTCAATAGGTGAAATCTTTGTTTATATTTTCTTATAAAAAATCACAGAAAATTCTCAGAAATATTCAATACGAGAAACCTTTATCTATATTTCTTATAGAAAATCAAGAATAATTCTCAAAACGCTCTATAAGACAAACTTTTATTTATACTTTTCGTAAAAAATCCCGGAAAATTCTTAAAAATGCACCATACTTAACTTATCAAATCATAAGAAATTACGAATTGGTAGTTCAATTCTTAATACACACAGTCATAAAAATGATTATGTTTAACATATTTTAACACTAAATCATTTTTGTCCAAACAATTGATACTTATATTCCGACATAAATTGCATTTTATTAATTTATGTTCAATTATTTTTTTATGTTCCTACAGTTAATTTACCCCGACACTTTTTACGCTATTAACAAAGCAGTATCTTCGTTATACACTCACTTTCATTACGCACTATAAAAATACAAACAACATTCGTGACTTTTCAACCCAAGCGGTTGATGAAGTCCACTGCACCCACAGGAGGATCGATGGTAACCAATAAATAATGCATGAGCTGCATCTGCTCGCCCTCGTAAGGTTGTATGGTTAGAAGAGACCGTCGTTTAAGATGGACATTACGGTTATACGCCGGTAAAAATTTGTCGAAGTCGTGTGTTTTAATTCATTCATATATATACAGTTTGAATATTTATAAACATTTACTATTTACTTTAAATTTTTGTATCAGCAAATCTGAATCCAATAAACTACTACTAATACTATAAAGTATTAACCCTTCGTGGACGAACACTCTTTCGAGTTTGATTCGTAGCAGGTGGAGGATAATTTCTATATGGAACGAGATTATAAATTAAACGTGTAAATAATTATGTGGAAAATAAAATAGAAGACAAAGAAATGGTCGATGAAACTTGGCATTCATTATTGTAAATTTCTAAAATTTCTAACAGAAATTATCAAGTCATTTTGATTTGTTCGGTAGTTCTAGTGTTAATATTCTACACATTGTTATTATAATATTATATCGGACATTTCTGTTTGTTCTATTTATTTACTTACTTATTTATTTATTTACTTATTTATTTACTTACTTATTTATTTACTTATTTATTTATTTATTTATTAACAAGGAAAAGTTACCACCAGACATTTTCTTTATTCACTGCTAGCGTGATTCGTATATTTGGACAAATTTATTATTCGAACGTGTGAGATAAATGAATTTTATTTTTAAAATAAAAATAGGGGTAGTCCAGACTTGCTTCACGGCAAGTTGGTACTGGAAAGTGGAATTTAAGAGATAACATTATAATTTGATAGAGTCAACGTCGCATCTCCGGCCTTGTCTGCCATCACTTTGAAATAATTCAATATGTCTATCCTTCGAGTGCATTGAGTACATGAAAGAGGTCGAAGCGAAAATAGATGCTTACTTAGACCTCGAATGATTAATAATAGGGAGAAGAGAAGCTGCATGCCATATTACTGCTGAAAAGGCAAAAGTCGTTGATATAACAATAAACCGCGAGAATCGAAATAACAGAAATAACAGAAAACTGCTTTTTCGCTTCTTTTCTGCAAAAAGAGCGAAAAAAATAAATGTACCTTTGAAATAGCGTAGAAATCGGGAATAATTGATAACAAATATCGCAACAATAATTATTGTATAATTATTAATTAAAATTACTCTGAAATATTGTTCGTGTTCAAAGAAACTTGAAAAATTAACAGATGGTTTCAGAATTGGAAAAAGCGGACAATGAGATGAAAATTAATTTAATTTCAACTTAAAATGGGTTCAAATGTATTCTCGTTCATAACTTATTGGACACTTGTTAACTTTAAACAAAATTCTTATTAGGTTAAAGTTAAAAATTTAAAAATTAAAAATTTAACCTAATAAGAATTTTGTTTAATTTAAAAATTAAAAATTTAACCTAATAAGAATTTTGTTTCTAAATTTACAGTGAAGTCACTTGATGATTCATCACGCGCCATTTTCAAGTTATGTTTATATAATTTCTTCAAATTTTTTACTTAGACCACTTTCATAATTAACACTAAATGAATTCAGTATAACGTTGAAATTACAACCACTATCTAAAGGTTCATTTTTGACGAGATCGTAAAAATTACATTAAATAAATTTAGTTTAAAATAATGTGGGTGTGAAATAACTGATAAACACATTTTTTTTTAATTTTGACTTAGACCACTTTCATAATTATGGGCACAAATATTTAACCCTTTGCACTCGATTGGCGTCGCTATGGCGACATAATTTTCTTCAGAAATTAAATCTTGAATTAAATTCTGTATCTTGGTCGATTCAAACGCTTCTTTTGTTTTAAAATAAAGTAAATTAAGCAAGTAAATAAAAAATCGTAAACATTTCTAATTTTGTGTTTCTCTTTCCAAAAGAAAGTTTTCACAGTAGTCCTTTGAAACTTAAAAAAGTTCGCGAGTCCAAAGGATTAAAAAAAAGTTTAGGAACATAATATAATTCAGTTTCTCTTATAATGTACGCAATCGATAGGAATTAATTTTATTTTCCAATTTCAACATTAATTAATTTTTATTTTAAGCGTGTTAAATGACTTATGGACAGGAGAGTATACGTACTAACGGAAGTACTATCTATTAGAAAGGTGTTATATTTTTTCGTTGCATGTTTTATACTGCTCAAATAAAATTTCGAGTAACATGTGTCTGACGAACTATTCTTTCTTACGATCTTTCCCTAATTTACATTTTTCTGTATTGACGTAACAAATGAACCAGATACTTCAAACATGTGTGCTGTAGTATTGTGGAGGAAAGTTCGTATTTATTTGACGTTCTTAATTAATTGTTACACGAAGAATAAATAAAGAATTAAGATTGATGAATGGAGTCGAAGGTTCGTAATAATTGTATTTACTCGCTATAATAATGTTTTTTAAATTTAACATTTATTTATTTGTTTAAGGATTATTTTAAGGTGGTTGCAGTGACTGCAAAGTTATTAGTGAATTAATTATTGCAATTCTAAGAAAGGCAAGGGGTTGCATAAATACTATGCTTTATCAAATTTAGTTAATTTAATTTTTGAGTTTACTTCTTTACTATATCTTTAATATACCTTTAATATTGATAAAATAATATTGTATAGAATTATAAGAATTTACGATAAAAATAAATATTAATAGTAACTATAAATATTAATATTAATAGTAATATTAATAGTAATCCTATATAATATAGTAATCCTATATTATTCGCAAAAATTTATTGACAGAAATCTACGAACTATTGAAACTAAATTAATCAATTGTTCGTTTAAAATGAACACACTATTTTTTCTCAGTTTCTACTAATATTTTTCGATTATAATCAAAATATTTAAGAAATGAGGGATGGAATCTTATAATAAAATAGTATTTAAAATTATTTAATACTCATGATACAGTATTTAATACTATTACAACACCAGGACCACTGACGATTAAACTACACTTATTTGGACCAAAGAAATCACAATAATAAATATTAATATATATATATAAATTTTATTATTAAGATTAATAATAATAATAATTTAATATTAATAAATATTAATATATATATAAATATTATTATTAATATTAATAATAATAATAATAACGTAATATTAATAAATATTAATATATATATATATATATTAGGTTGTCCCAAAAGTTTCTTTCATTTTATTAGTAAGCAATAGCTACATAATATTTGAGGTTTTACAATATATTATTATTTTATATAGGATCCATTTTGCTCTATTGCCTTCCTCCATTTCTCGTTCAACAAATAAGGCTGCATGTTTATGTAAACCTTGCTATATGAAGCCATTGCGTGAAGGTAACGAAAGAAATTTTCGGGACAACCTAATATATATTTAGCGAGTCTAATATATTTTAAAATTAAAAAAGAAAAAGATTAAATATGATACGAATGTGTAGTGTAAATCAGGAGAACAGCAGGATTGAACATTTTGTTTTTATCCTTTATGAATATAAAAGAAAACGTCATCCTTATATTTTCATTCGTTTTCCTTTGTAAAAGAACTTTCACGTGGAAACAGAAAAATTCATGCAGGACGCGTTACGCTCAGTCACATCGTTATAAAGATAATTTAAGAATAAGAAACCGGATTTTACTTAGGTTCAGAAAAAAAAAAGAAGAAAAATTCGAAAGATATAAGGAACGATTAAATCATAACAAAATTATTCTTGCTCGGGTCTAAGGAAGTAGCAGCAAACTATCCTTAATTAAGATTCATATCGTGCTGGCTCCTAGAGTTTTTTCACGATCCTCTTGCATGAGCGCACGCGACACGTTCGAGAATGAACGCATGGCAGGAACTCACGAGTCTGTGTGATCGGCATATAAAATACGCGTGTAAAAGACAATTCGATTTTGCTTGTATATTAGATACGATAATTCAATGTACACGTTGCAACGAACATGGTAAACCGAGACGAATCGGATCAAAATAAAAATTCAATCGAAAGAAAGATTTTTAAGTTTAAAATAATTTTTTTTTATTATTAACCTTGGAATTAAATAGGCATTGATTATGAATTTATAATAAAAAGTTACTTTTCTAAATTTTTACTGTTATTTTTTTTCAGTATTAAAAGAAAATAATCCAATTCGCAGAATTTATAATAAAAAGTTACTTTTCTAAATTTTTACTGTTATTTTTTTTCAGTATTAAAAGAAAATAATCCAATTCGCCTTAGTTTATCCTACAATTGCAACGATTTAGGTTTCAGAATTTTAGAAGATATTATGAGAGTCGTAATAATAATATTAACACTAATAATAATATTAGCAGAACTACTGAAGTGATCAAAAGGATCAATTCGTAGTTTTTAACAGAAATTTTATTAGGTTGTCCCAAAAGTTTCTTTCGTTCTGTTAATAAGTAATGGATGCATAGTATTTTATTTCTTACAATTAATTTATATAGGATTCATTTCGCTCTATCATAATTAATATATTATTAAATTATACAGGATTCGTTTTGCTCTATCACCTTCGTCTATCTAGCGTTTAATAAATAAGGCTGCATGTTTATATAAACACTGTTAGGTGAAACCTTCCTCGTAAAGATAACGAAAGAAACTTTCGGGACAAGCTACTATAAATTAATAACAGTACCTTTTATCGGGATTTTTTGTGATTTTTTTTTAAATATAGATAATGGTTTACTTGCTTTGTAATATGTATTTTTTCGAATACGTATCGTCAAGATCATTACCTTGAGTAGTGTTGTAAAGGTTTTAGTTAGCTTTTTAAAAGAATTATTATATATTAACAATTATTATATTTCTATTTTACTAAAAAGAACTTTTAACTGCTAACAATTATTATATTACTATTTTACTAAAAAGAACTTTTATATATTAAAAATTATTATATTACTATTTTACTAAAAGGAACTTTTAACCATTAACAATTATTATATTACTATTTTACTAAAAAGAACTTTTATATATTAACAATTATTATATTACTATTTTATCAAAACAACTTTTAACTATTAACAAGTATTATATTACTATTTTATCAAGAAGAACTTTTAATTATTAACAATTATTATATTATTATTTTACTAAAAGGAACTTTTAACCATTAACAATTATTATATTACTATTTTATTAAAAAGAACTTTTATATATTAACAATTATTATATTGCTATTTTACTAAAAAGAACTTTTAAATACTAACAATTATTATATTACTATTTTACTATATTGATATTACTATCGAAATATTACTATTAAAAATGATTACCACACGTTACGTGGTTACTGATACCTATAATATTAATTTTTATGCATTTCTTTTTCTTTTAAATAATTGAATACCAACTTCGATCACACACATTATCCATACCGTTCAGTTTATAACATAAAGGATTTCGGAAGAGGTTTAATTACTCAACGTCTTAAAATGAACGTTATTCCGGTTACGCCGTATAAGTAGAAACGGTTTATGGAAGTTCGTACTGATCGTGAGACAACACAGAAACAACCGGAAGTTACCCCCTTCTCTTTAGATCGACGAGACGCAACCAGTATGGTGACGTGTCTTTGGTTTTGCAGACCCGTGCTCAACGATGAGTCGATTGAAAGACGTTCCGTTTCATGGCTATGCCGGCATCGATGTCTCCGGTTCGCGCGGACCAGCGGAGAAAGATTTCTCAGAATTTCATCGAATATCTGTCATACTTCAAAAATTTTATTACTCAGAGTGTAGTCATAGCAGTAGAAACAAAAAAAGGACAACTATATGTGTAGATTATAATAATTGATAAAGAAAAAACAATCAAGGTGTTTAATAATTATCATTAAATTTTTTTTCATAACGTTTTAATCAAACTATCGGATGTTTTAATTTTTAATAGAAACAGAACTTTGAATAATTCGTCTTCACAGAACAGTTTAATGCAAATAATACACTGAAAAAATATATTTATCCTTTTTTCTTTTATAGTTTCTTAAATATCCAAATATCAATAAAGTTCATAATTAAGTTAAAATATTTAATTCTTGAATATAAAAATCATGCACTGTTTTTCACAAATTAAAGCTTTTAAATTCTACGGTTTTTTATTGCAATTTTTTAAAACTCATAAAATGATCTCTTAAAAAATGTGTAACGATATATTCTGTGACTGAACAATGCTTGCATTGAATGTTGTTGAACACTTACATTGTTTTAACACTAGAATTACCGGCGATTAAAGTAGACTTATTTGTATCAAAGAAATCAAAATGATAGGTATTTGAAAAAGTACCTATAATAAGGGTAACAATTCTTTGTACATATTTTTTACAAAAAGTCATAGAAAATCCCCCAAAATATATCATTGTGAATTTATAAAATTTGTATAAGAAATTATCCCATTCATTCAAAAAGTCATAGAAAATCCCCCAAAATATATCATTCTGAATTTATAAAATTTTTATAAGAAATTATCCCATTTATTCAGTCATTTTGACTGGTTCGGTAGTTCTAGTGTTAAAACAATTAAGAAAAACTGTTTATTTTTTAACTTAATTCAATTTTGTTTCCTATAACAAATTGATAAGGTTAAAAAAATATGAGATAGTTAGTATATTAGAAAGGAGTTTACTATTAGAAAGCATAACGGATCAGAGAGGCTGTGTAAAATTACACGATTCATTCGCCATGTCGATGTTTGGAAGAATTCTTTCCATTTAACAAAGACAGTTTATCACGTTATAATTATCTAGAATAATTGATTAAAGCATACGTGTCTCGTAGAATATCTTATTAACACCCTTGTACAACACAAACTGATATAATATGACATCTACGACCCGAACATGCGGGTGAGACCGTCCATTTGCAATCTTAGTATTTCTTAATTAAAAAAGGAAATAAATATCTTAATACGTCGCGAAGTAACATTTATATATATTCTAAATTACTCTAATTATAAATTACGTTGCTTTAACACACTCAAGACCAGTAACTTTGTTTAAAATCTTATTACGGAATAAAGTTACGCTCGAATCAAATTTTTTTTCTTGCATGCTTTTACGAAATATTAGGTTGTCCCGAAAGTTTCTTTCGTTATCTTCACGCATTCTGGTTGCGTCTAGCAACGTTTACACGAACATGCAGCCTTATTTGTTAAACTAGAAATGGAGGAAGGCAATAGAGCAAAATGGAGCCTATATAAAATAATAATATATTGTAAAACCTCAAACATTACACAGCCATTACTTATTAATAAAACTATTACTTATATATAAAGCTATTACTTATTAATATTTGTTAATAAATATTAATAAATTTTGGGACAACCTAATATTTATACTTACGGTAAATATCGATCTTCATTTCAATTTTTAGACGAAGCGGTGGTTTTTTAAACGTAACTTCTCGTTTACAATTATTTTTCACTTTTATGAATTGAAAGAAAATACGAGATATCTCGTGATCGGTGCTCAACGTGTTAATTTCTATGAACAAAAATCTAAAAAAACGAACGATGCAATGGCTTTTTTCCAATAAGTGGTACAACTCTCCCGGACTTATTCTAATTATATGCATTATGATACATAATACGTATAAATTATATTAATTATATCGTACAGTGTTAATGTATTATATAATAGATTATATAAATCATAAATAATAGTAATAAATAATAAATAATAATAATAAATCCATAATAATAATAAATAATAAAGTATATAATATTAAATAATAATAATAATAATTAGATAATAATAATAAATAATAATAATAATTCGATAATAATAATAAATAATAAAGTATATAATATTAAATAATAACAATAATTAGATAATAATAATAAATAATAAAGTATATAATATTAAATAATAATAATTAGATAATAATAAATTATAGAATAATATATAATATATCGATTATAAGTAAGCATGTAGATAGATACATTAAGAAATATGAAAATCCATCAACGACTATAGAACGTCTAATAACTAGTTGAATAATCTAATGAATTCTGAATACGAGGACACGGTAATAGAGTTTCTTTACATGGTGAATACTTGCTGGTATTCACATACGACTTCAATGATATGACTCAACGGCATCGCGAGTCTTGCCACGCCTTCATTGACCGGGTGTAACTTTCTTTGTTGCTTTGCAGGAAGCTACTTATTCGAGATACCGTATACTAATACTTGTAAAGTAGTAGATGCAACGATAGTGAGTAATGCAAGAAGAGTAGGTTAAGTGATAGCTAACGGCAAAATAAAGTATATGCGAGGCAGCGTGTACCAATAAATTATCTCTCTCCATTACCACTAATGCATCTAACGTAGCTTCAATTAATTAAAATAATTATTCCTGACAAGTTATCAATTTTGACGAATATTCCACGGCCAAGAGTTCTAAAGCGATAAAAAAGTTTAGGTCAGCAGTGCAGAGAATAATTTTCTTTTTTTTTAAATATGCCGAAAAAAAGAAATTAACACCTTGCCTTGCGATTTCTTCGATCTTCATACGTATCAGCGATAGTTATTCGCGTCTTTGACACTCTGTCAAACGCGAAGTATCGAAATATTACACGTATTTTGTATTTGCTAATTCTCAATATCGTAAATTCAAATTACAGTTAAAGCTAAAATTTAACTTTATACTATATAACTGTGTTATGAGGTGCACGTAGATCCGAATATTTAAAACTTAACGACGAAGTATATTTATTGATAAAGCAATTGTCACTTATCAGTCACCATTCGAGTTGTTGCATTAACTCTTTGGTGCATGCTGGGATTAAAAGTGTCCCACCTTTTTGATGCACCGTAATGCATGGTGGGACATTTTTAGTTCCATCTTGACTTTGGGAAAAGGATGTGCTTTAATAAGTACCATTCATGAACCCATGTGGACTATTTGAGTCCAATCCTATAACAACAAATTCAATTGAATTACTATTATTTTTTTATGTTTTTACATTATGTGATTCCTTTATTAGTAAAAATATACCGATTTTGTTTCATTTGAAACGCAATCAAATTTCTATAAAAACATGGATCTATTTTATTATCTGAAACCCTGTGCCGCAAAGAGTTAAAAACCACCGCTTTGTCTGAAAATTGAAATAAAGATCGATATTTACTGTAGGTATAAATATTGGGTTGTATTGTAATATATTATTATTTTATATAGGCTCCATTATCTGAAGTCTTGTGCCGCAAAGAGTTAATCCGACTGGTGAGTGAGAGTGCAAAGGGTTAAAGTACAACTACAATTATGTAAATTGTTTAACGAATGACGACAGATACGTAAATAAAAATATAAATTATTCTATGGCACAAAAAACGTATATGCACGCTTTTATCAGACGATTGCTTAATTTTTAAAGGCGTATATATACGCTCTAGCGAAAGGGTTAAGTGAATAGAGATAAACGAATAGAAAGTACGGTATGGAAACGATTTAGAATGTAAAAAATTGTAACCAAGTCCAATTTCTTGATCGCAAGGTCGAAATCAATAAAGAATATGGTACGACTTAAAATCTGTATCAGAAAATTATATAACCACTTTCTTTTGAAGTAACATTGAAGACTGGTTAATATAAGCATCTAGGATACGTTGCAAAGGAGCTAACGCGATTACTGAAAAGGAATATAATTATGTTTTAAACTTTATATCATACGAAATAAATAACCGTAGAAAAATACATTATCAACGAAATTACAAGGAAAGACCTCCAAGTAACAACTTTAAAAGAAAAAGTAGCCAACTTTGTTGGAAAATATATGAAGAAGCTCGATAAGTATCCTAACAAGCGGTTAAGCTATTAAATAAAAGAGAAAAAATCAGAAGACTCGAGCGCAGCTAACCTTTAGACGTTATAAAATTTAAATAAATAATTAAGTAAATTCTTATGTAAAATTCTTCTTCATCGGTGTGGATAATTGGATGTACGCATCCTTGATATTATTTAATACCGGTCGTTAGATCTGTTTAATACCGACAGGAAGATTGTGAATGAATATAAAAATAAAGAAAAAGAAATACAAAATAAAATAACTTTGGAAGCGTCTGATGTGTTAACCCTTTGCACTCGGCTGGCGCCGCTATGGCGACATGCATCATTTTTTTCAGAGATTGTATGTTTAATTACATTCTATATTTTCATCATTTCAGACACTTCTTTTATCTTAACACATTGACAGCCGGCGACCTAAGAGGCATTCAAAGCCTGAGCGCCGGCAACGTATCGGCCACTTAAATCCCTAACGCCGGCCTTATTCGCTTGTTTCCGATCACTGAATAGCCAAAAAAAAATATTTAAAAGATTATATATTTTCGTAAAATAGGACATTTTATTTGCATATTCGTCGTATACAATTTAACGGCAATTAAAAATAGAAACAAAATCGAAATTTTTAATTTATAATTATAGAAAAAAATACAGATTCGCGCTCAAGCGACAGACTCAGAAATCCGCGTTTTCGCGGGGCCGGAGTTCAAGTGAGACTTGGAAACCCGCGTTTTCGCGGGGCCGACTGTCAATGTGTTAAAATAAAAGTGTAAGAAAGCGTTAGACAACTGTGTTATATTAGGTTGGGGAAAAAGAAATCCATTATTTTTTCGATAGATGGTTATAGTGATCGATATTTCGTAAAGTATCGATCAAAGAATTTCATATTTATGCTCGTTGTCAAGGTGACATTTCGCGCTAAACAAATTCTTTTGCCGTTCTTTGTTTGGTCCATTCAGTTGTGAGTTACAAGGTGTTAAAAATGGAAGTCAACGAAGAGAAAATTCGGTACATTTTACAATTTTTCTTTGATAAAGGCGAAAATGCAAGCCAGATGGCTGAAATTGTGAACGGTGTTTATGTGACAGCTAATTACGTGCAATTTTGGTTTCGTCGATTCCGTTCAGGTATTTTTCACGTTAACACGTTAAGCGCCACGCCGGTCCCTGCGGACCGACGCTGAAATTTTCGTTTAGGCGTCGTTGATTTCCGAAAACTGACAGTATCGATCTAAAAAAATAATACCTTATAATTCGTCAACGAGTTCTGTTAAATCACATTAAACAAAGATACGATTTTCCTTTGCAGGCCTCTACAATTTTCTTCTTAAATTCTTAACTATTTTGGGATCAAATGTTTTTTAATTATTATCACAGCACACAGGCTAANACAGACTCAGAAATCCGCGTTTTCGCGGGGCCGGAGTTCAAGTGAGACTTGGAAACCCGCGTTTTCGCGGGGCCGACTGTCAATGTGTTAAAATAAAAGTGTAAGAAAGCGTTAGACAACTGTGTTATATTAGGTTGGGGAAAAAGAAATCCATTATTTTTTCGATAGATGGTTATAGTGATCGATATTTCGTAAAGTATCGATCAAAGAATTTCATATTTATGCTCGTTGTCAAGGTGACATTTCGCGCTAAACAAATTCTTTTGCCGTTCTTTGTTTGGTCCATTCAGTTGTGAGTTACAAGGTGTTAAAAATGGAAGTCAACGAAGAGAAAATTCGGTACATTTTACAATTTTTCTTTGATAAAGGCGAAAATGCAAGCCAGACGGCTGAAATTGTGAACGGTGTTTATGTGACAGCTAATTACGTGCAATTTTGGTTTCGTCGATTCCGTTCAGGTATTTTTCACGTTAACACGTTAAGCGCCACGCCGGTCCCTGCGGACCGACGCTGAAATTTTCGTTTAGGCGTCGTTGATTTCCGAAAACTGACAGTATCGATCTAAAAAAATAATACCTTATAATTCGTCAACGAGTTCTGTTAAATCACATTAAACAAAGATACGATTTTCCTTTGCAGGCCTCTACAATTTTCTTCTTAAATTCTTAACTATTTTGGGATCAAATGTTTTTTAATTATTATCACAGCACACAGGCTAAAGAAAAGTCGACCAAAATCAGCGTGGCGCTTAACGTGTTAAAGATGCACCTCGCACAGGCAGGCCCATCGACAAAGATGTGGATAAAATCACAGAGATAATCGAAGTTGACTGTCAGGTTAGTAGTCGTAGCATCGCCCGGGAGCTAAAGATCGACCATAAAACAGTTTTAAATCATTTCACGTAAAAATAATGGATTTCTTTTTCCCCAACCTAATACATTATCGACACGTGCCTATACATGTGAAGATTGTGGGTGCGTGCGCGACGCACGCTTGTGCGTTCCTCATTTGTTTTAAAGATATGTGATTCGTGCAGTCTCCTTTGTGCCGCCAAAAGAAACGCACGCATAACCTTTGTACATTTTACATAATATAATTAACGCATTGACTGCCAACTACGAGATATCTCGTAGTAACCGTTTGTACCAAAACTGCCAGCTACGAGATATCTCGTAGTGGGCGCTGCAAGTCTAGATTTGTTACAAACGGCTATTTGCGTTGGAAATTAATAGAACGGATGAATGAAAAATGTATATAGTGCAGAGGACATATTAATTATCAATTTTTGTTATCAAAAATGCTGTAAATTCCATTGCAATATTATATCAGTAACTTAATATTTTTATATTTTGTAAAACTTCATGTTTTCTTTAAAATAAAACCGTGGCGCACGGGGCAAGACGCGCTAAATTTGCGTGGCAGTCAATGCGTTAAGTGTGATAATATATACGATTCATTATACCGAATCTTCTGTCAAAAAGTGAATTAACCAAATAAATAAGAAATCGTAAACGTTTATAATTTTCTTTTTTCTTTCCAAAAGAACGCTTCATGTTTTCGCAACAGCCCTTTGAAACTTGAAAAAATCTCCGAGTGCAAAGGGTTAAAAAAATCGAAAAATGTTTCACCTTTGTATCTCGTAATCGTTTAAAGCAATAATTATTCAAAGGTCACAATTCCATTGGAATTACATTTTGTGTAATTAAAATACACACGATTTAATAGCGAAGAATTCAGTACTGAATATATAATTAATGTATTCGTGGTTCGGTAATGAACTGTTCCCGTTATCGTTGCATAACACGGTTGATAATTTTATTAAGAAGCACGAATGCGCTCTGGAGAATTTCAACAAACAGAGTTTATCGCAGCGCACACTCGATCCAACAATGCACACGGTAGTCGCGTGCGTTGTTTAACTAACAAACCGGGCCTTATCTAGTCTTTCTTTTTGTTCGACGTATTTCGCGCGCTTTATAATTTGCCATTCATATTTAAAATGCAGTGACGTCACCTGTTCATAAAATCAGAATTTAAATAATAATAATTTATCTTTCCTGGAAAAGTTAAACTCTGCTCTTAAATAAGCAAATTGTTTCTAATGGCTTCGGAAACATATTTTTTTAGTTTCTAAAATTAACTTTAAATTAAAATATTAGTAATTTTCGTTACTTTAGAGAATATTTTGTGATGCGTTAAAAATTAAATTGCTTCGTTCTGTGATAAATTAATGTTAACAGATCGAATTGTATAAGAAAATAGCGCGATATAAATTATTTTTTACAATTATACTTTAACACTGATAGAAATATAATAATTATAATATATTGATTATAATGGGTCAATGCGTAAAATTTTATTCTTCCGTTTAATTTAGAATTAAAATTGTAAAATTGTAACGATAACGTGTAAAGTACGAGGATAGGATTAAAAGGAATAAAACTTCGTATAACATTCAAATATCTCTGGCAAGTTGAACGTAGGTAGAGAACGTTGCGTACAGTTATCATCGAAAAACGAGTTACAGCTTCGATGACTCACGTTCTCTGTTCAGCAATAGATGCAGAGAACTCTTAGTCCTCGAGTTCCAATCAGTTATTGTCTCAATACAGCTGTTCAATTCTCGCGTGTTATTGAACCAAAAAATATCTCCCGCAGTTACAATTTATTCTATTTTTCAGCCACAAAATGATTAACAACTGCTGTTGCGTAAACGTAATATTAAACTTAAATTTTTTTTTAATGCGAGCAAATGTAATATTTTGCTTTATATTTGTCTCAATTGCGTCCATAACTCTTTATAAAGATGTGACAAATTTTTTTTTGTTTACATTATACTATAAAAAATTCATTTTTTGTCATTTTATCAACTTTCTCAATTCAAAAAATGAAAATTTATCCAATATCATTGTAGAATATTCAGAAAAATTTATAAAAAGATGCAGACAATGTACAAGTCAAACAATTTACACGTGCGACAAATGAAATGTACATTTACATTCAGCATGTTCCAGTGTCTATCGTAACGAATAATTATTTAACACTGAAACTAGCAAAGCGGTCAAAATGACCGGCGCGTAATTTCTCATAGAAACTATATAAATTTGCAACGATTCAGTTTGGGCAATTTTTCGTGATTTTCTATGAAAAATATAGCTAAAGATTTGTTCTCACGTTACGTATTTTTTAGAACACCTATCATTTTTATTTCTTTGAGTACAGATAGGTCTACTTTAATCGTCGGTAGATTTAGTGTTTGGCCATTGATACATTTAAAATTCGTAAAACTTAATTCAATGTTAATTTAATTTCGTATTTTAATTAAAAATAAATAATATACATTATTCTCGAGTTTTTAGTTCCCACTTTTTAGTTTTTACGCCAATATTGGTATAATACTAGAACTCCGGAAACTTCAACCGACCTAACACTCCACTAGCGGCCATTTTAACCCTCTA
>SMSQ01019022.1:0-21040 GCA_019453375.1 Ctenoplectra terminalis | reverse complement strand
CAGAGTACACATTGGAAGCTAAAAAATACAAAATACACCTACTTCGAATAGACGCGACGTTTTTCCATTTGTTTCTGTTCTCTATTTTTCACGCGATAGGAAAAATGAAATTTATAAAAATTTCCGTTGATTTTATCGAACTTTTGTATTTGAAGAGAGAAGAGAAAACACCGGTATTTTGAATAACACAGAGCTTGCACTCCGTATTTCTGTTTTATTTTATATGATTGGAAAAGTGGTATTTATGAAATTTTTCATACCGCTATATTTAATTTTTATTCATCTATTTTTGCGTGACTCAAAACATACAATTTAAAGAATTATATATAATTTCGTGGACTTTCCATATCCCAAAATTATCGCAAGTTCTCATACTATCCAATGCTTGTTTGTCTTGAAATAAAACAGTCAGGTATTAACACATCGAGGACCGATCACGAGATATCTCGTATTTCGTTTCTTTTAGTTTGTAAAAGTGACAAGCAATTGTAAATTGGAAGTTACGTTTAAAAATGATCACTCCGGCAGAAAATAGAAATCAAGATCCATATTAACTGTAAGTATAATTGTTTTGTAAAAGTGTGCAAGTAAACATTTTATTCGAGTATAATTTCATCTCGCAGTAAGATTTTCAAAAAATTTTCTGGTCTTCAATGTGTTAAAACTTCCCATCGAAGAAAAAAAAAATAGATTTGGGTGTAGCCTTCTCCCACACGGTAAAACGTCTTGGAAAAACCCAAACGACGTTAACCAGCGTACCTGAAAAGGTAATCTGCAAAATGTTTAGATTATATGGATCTACACTGTCTAATTTTTAAATTAGCGCGAAGTGTAAATCATTCTAGGAAGAACATAGGTTTAATTATTTTTTCTCAACTATAAACATTTATCATCGTTTTTTAACACTAAACCTACCGACGATTAGACTATACCTGCTTGTATTAAAGAAATTAGAATAATAGATACTTGGAAAAATACAGAATGCTAGAGAAACAAATCTTTGACGATATATTTTTGGGAAAATCACAAAAAAATATTGAAAAGTGCTCCGTTAATAATTTATAAAATTTAGAGAAGAAATTACGAAACGGTCATTTGACCGCTTTGGTAGGTTTACTGTTAAACAGACTACTTCTTTATTATATTTTCTTAAATTTAGCAGAAAATTGGTAATTTTTATTTTTTCACTTCGCGAAGCTGAGACTTGTATTTCTTCTTCGATTTTCTTAAAATTCTAACGGATATTTTAATGCTCTATCTGTTTTCATATTATCAAACAAGCTATCTATATGTTAGCACCATCCTTTAACTAAGAGCTAAAACAATTAAACAACTGTAGATTCGAAACAAATGAAAAACACTGGTTTTTAATTTATCGATTAAAAAATGCAAGTTTTTTAAATCAATATCACATTGTATCATTTCACGATGAACTTTTGTAAATAATATTTTCAAACTAGATTTACGGAACCCGTCAATTTGACTCTGTTCAGATTTCGCGCTTAAGTTTAACAATGATGCGTGCGGAAAATATAAACTGAAAATGAAATTTATATAGAAAAATGTACGAAGCAAATCTTTGCTTATAGAAATCTATTAATTTGAAGTAAACTGAACTAATGATGTTACAAAAAATTTGTATTTCAATGTGCCCATTAAAATGATTCAATCGATGCCCGTAAACCTAGTGTTAAAAGCAATCATTGAAGTCGAACAATAAACGGTTTCGTCTTTTTAATCAGACGATCGTCTTGACGATACCAATTCTTGACAGAGCATGCAATTTTTCTCCGATAATAAACTTATTGGATAAACGTTTGAATAAAATAACCGTGACCCAGTTTTGCGAGCATACAGCAGCGAGTTCGTTAGTCGTCGGAACTTCTTCAAAGAAACGCGATAATCTCGAGATAAAATGCAACTTTCCGCTTGTAATAAATTAAAACCTTTTTCGCGACCCCTTGGCGGAACTTAACATTCTTGTTATATTTTAATTACATTTTGCAGAGCCTTTTTCACCGCTTGCTCTATGTTTATGGTTCCTTGAACTTGTTGAAGGATACGAAGTTAGATACTCGTTCGCGTTAATATTAAATTTTTCTAGAAGCGATATTGCATTTTCTTGGCGTATAAACAAGATTAATTGTATTTTTCTAATCTTCGCATCACTGTTAACTCATTTGCACTTTACTGGCTGTTAGGTTTTAAGCGAAATATTGTATTTTCATCGGTTAAAAAATTTGTTTTGTTTTGAAACAAACCCAATTAATCAGATGAATAAAAACTCGAAAATATTTAGAATCTTTTTGCTTTTCAAAACAAAAAAATGCTTTATATTTTCACAATAGTGCCATGAAACTTAAAAAAGTTTAGAACTGCAAAGGGTTGAAAACAAAATCCACACAGATCTACCCCGATTTAAGAATTAATAATAATCTATCGTCTCAACATAATAATAGAACAGAGTGAAATTTATTTTTAAAACAGTGCTTTGTATTTTCACAATAATCTCATGAAACTTAAAAAAGTTTAGAACTGCAAAGGGTTGAAAACAAAATCCACACAGATCTACCCCGATTTAAGAATTAATAATAATCTATCGTCTAAACATAATAATAGAACAAAGTGAAATTTATTTTCAAAACAGTGCTTTATATTTTTACAATATTTCCATGAAACTTAAAAAAGTTTAAAATTAAAAGGGTTGAAAACAAAATCCACGCAGATTTACGCCTATTTAAGAATTAAAAGTCTATCGTCTGAACATAATAATAGGACAAAGTGAAATTTATTTTCCAAACAATGCTTTACATTTTCACAATATTCCTATGAAACTTAAAAAAGTTTAGAGCTGCAAAGGGTTGAGAACAAAATCCTCTCACATGTACCCCTATTTGAGAATTAAAAATCTATCGTCTGAAAGTAATAACAGAACAAACTGAAGTTTATTTTCCAAACAATGTGTCATATTTTCACAATATTCCAATGAAACTTAAAAAAGTTAAGAACTGCAAAGGGTTGAGAACAAAATCTACACAGNAATTTGATTCGAGTGTAACTTGATCCCATAGTAAGATTTTCAAAAAAGTCGCTGGTCTTCAATGTGTTAATAAGTATTGGATGCGTAACATTTTTGTTTTACAATATATTATTATTCTATGTAGGATCCATTTTGATTTATCACCTTCCTGCGTTTCTCGTTTAATAGATAAGTCTGAATATTTATATAAATACTGTCAAACGAAGCTGTTGCGCGAAGACAACGGAAGAAACTTTCGGAACAGCCTAATACTTTGCATCGATAACGAGGTGGATGGACCTAATAGCGTTCTAACGCTAGAACTACCGACGGTTAAAATAGATTTACTTGTAGCGAATGTACGTACGAAAATGCACACATAGCGCGTGGTCGGTCCTCTTTTGCACGAAGATTTTTCTAAGCGTTAAATAAGAACTGTGCTTAATAAAACAGTGTTTCTTCTTACCGCGAAGGCAAAGCGGCACCCAAAACATCTTCCGATGGAGAGTTTTATTGTCTAGCTGTATTTCACTTTTACAGAAATCCGTCAATTTGACGGATTGCAAACATATTGGGTTGTCCGGAAAGTTGGTGCCGATTTTCGGTAGGTGCCGTTAGAACAGGTCTGAATATGTCGGAATGATTAAAAACAAATGACACGCGTACATATTCTAAGGACTGACACTTGAGGCATCTTTAGACAAAAGTTTCGTTAAGATACATTCATTTTCGTTAGTTTTATACGCTATTAACGGTAGAACTACCGACCATTAAAATAGACTTATTTCTACCAAGGAAATCGAAATGTTAAGTATTTGACNCATATTTTCACAATATTCCCATGAAACTTAAAAAAGTTAAGAAGCGCAAAGGGTTGAGAACAAAATCCACGCAGATCTACCCCGATATAAGAATTAATAAAAATCCATCGTCTGAAGGTAATAATAGAACCGGTTAAAAATACGAATCAAACATAATCGAAGCAGAGCTTAATAGACGCATTTAATCTCTCAAGAAGAAGGAATAATTTAATTCAACCCTTAATGATGATGCCTCGGAAGGTCGTTAGAAGGCTGCAGGGCAGCAAGGAACTCGCCTACAGGATCGTTAGCGTTCTCGCTGCTTCCTTTATTTTTAATCGCTGTTTTCCCACGTAGCGTCGAAGTGAAAGGTTTCTCGAGATAAAATAAAAACACCGGTGACGCAGCAGCGAGCTACGAACTACGCGTTTACGTAGCTTAAGTAGCCAACTTGCGACCAAGTTCGATATCCTTGTGCCTTAGAATAATACTATGGTAATGTTGACGCATCCAGATAGATATTTCTGTAGACTTGCAGAGTTGCAACCAAATTCGATACCGTTACGACTGCAAATAATAATTTTATAATTTTATAGTACCGAAGCGTTGTTCTGGGTTTGTCGATAATTTAAATAAAAAAATTACAACCCAGTGCGGTACCGTTATGCCTTGGAGCAACGCTACAGTGGTGTCACGGTGTCACAGATTTTTGAAGAGCTTCAAAAAATAAGTAACAAGTGATTGGAATGTTTTTATGCTTTGAAGTAATACTACGATATTACTGTATTTTTATGGAGATCTTTGAAGAGGAAGTTTTAAGTAATTTGGATGTGTCTGTGCTTTGGAGCAATTCTGTACCGGAGATGGAACATCGTTATGGATTTGTAGAAGACTTAAGAAAAAGGAATTGCAACGAAATTTGGTGCAATTTTGCAAAAATAAATAGTATTTGATTAAATTTATTTAACTTTGTAAAATCTGTTTATAGTAAATAATTATAGTAATAAATAGATTTTGATAAAATCTATTTAATTTTTATAAATTTTTATAAAATTGCACCGAACTTCGTTGATTATATTCGATAGATAGATTAAATCTATTTAATTTTGCAAAATCTATAATGAGGAATCAAACTGACGAATTCCTTAAATCCAGCGTTCAAAATCTAAAATGCGTCAAACTGACGATTTTCCTAAATCTGGTGTTAAAAATCTAAAATGCGTCAAACTGACGAATTCTCTAAATCCAGTGTTCAAAATCTAAAATGTGTCAAACAACGAATTCCCTAAATCTAGTGTTAAAAATCTAAAATTCGTCAAAGTGACGAATTTCCGAAATCCAGTGTTAAAAATTAAAAATGCATCAAATTGTTCCTTAAATCTAGTGTCAAGCTTGACCCTCATACGCTTCACGCATTTCATATTTCTGTATACTATAAAGTGTTTCATTTCTTCCCAATTGTATCTAAATTTAATTTATTTGTTTAAATTATGAATCTATGAGTAAAACATAACTCGTCGACATTTTCTCTAAGATATTAACCCTTCGCACTACATCGACGTGCGTAATTTCCTTCAGAAAGTTTTTATCAAGTTTTTGGTATTCAGTTTTTATAATGTTAAATTTCATATTTTGCTCAAATCACAGACCTCTTTTTATTTGAAAATAAAACGAACGAAATAAATAAAAATCGTAAATATTCATAATATTCTTTCTTTTTCCAAAACCACACTTTAAGTTCTCATAACAGTCCTCTAAAACCTAAACTAGTTTAAGTTAATTAATATCTTAAAAAAGTTTAGAAATACAAAGGGTTGATACAATAAAAAAAAAAAACTAATATCATCTGTGTAACTATTTCTGAAAAGCATACAAGGGTTAAAAGAAAAAAGAAAGAAAATAGAACAACTGCAACGAAGTTCCAAATCCTTACCGTAACCCTGCCCTCCGTGTCCTTTAACTTGAAATCGTAAAATCGAATTCGACCACGCGGCGGAAGCTTTAAAACGGACTTACGTGTCTTCTATTCTCGTCCTTCCACTTTCCCTTCCCTAATTTCGAGTTCAGCTCAGGGACACGCCGTAAGTCCGTCGTGCATTCAGAGATATCGAAAGGGGAGGAATGCCGGGATATCGTCGCCGACAGGGAGCATTGAATAGAGCGAATCGAGTATTCTTAGCGACTTCCACGATCCACTTTCTCATCTCGAGGACGTTAAAGATTGTCGGCTATTTCCGGAAAATCCGATAACCTATATGCTAGCTCGCTGTAAATCTTCTGTCCGCTAATGACACGAAGGATGAATGTTTTATTAATACCATCATCCTCATGAATATCGAATGTGTTTTATTTATTTTGTTGCTGGAGCAAGAATCGACGGTGAGGTTCGTGTTTTCGAATTGTAATAAGGAAAAGGTTTCTTTTTTTTTCTTTTTTTAACTTAAATTTAAAGTTGCATCAACCCGAATGGGTTATTAGCAACCACGTAATTTGAAAAAGGTTTCTTTTCTTTCGTCTAGAATCGTTTTATTAGGTTGTCCCAAAAGTTTCGTTCGTTGTATCAACACATTGTGGACCGATCGCGAGATATCTCGTATTTCGTTTCTTTCAATTCATAAAAGTGGAAAGTAATTATAAATGAAAAGTTACGTTCCAAAACGATCGCTTGATCTGAAAATTAATATGAAGATACCTATTTACCGTAGGTATAAATATTTCGTAAAAGCGTACAAGTAAAAATTTGATTCGAGTGTAACTTGATCCCATAGTAAGATTTTCAAAAAAGTCGCTGGTCTTCAATGTGTTAATAAGTATTGGATGCGTAACATTTTTGTTTTACAATATATTATTATTCTATGTAGGATCCATTTTGATTTATCACCTTCCTGCGTTTCTCGTTTAATAGATAAGTCTGAATATTTATATAAATACTGTCAAACGAAGCTGTTGCGCGAAGACAACGGAAGAAACTTTCGGAACAGCCTAATACTTTGCATCGATAACGAGGTGGATGGACCTAATAGCGTTCTAACGCTAGAACTACCGACGGTTAAAATAGATTTACTTGTAGCGAATGTACGTACGAAAATGCACACATAGCGCGTGGTCGGTCCTCTTTTGCACGAAGATTTTTCTAAGCGTTAAATAAGAACTGTGCTTAATAAAACAGTGTTTCTTCTTACCGCGAAGGCAAAGCGGCACCCAAAACATCTTCCGATGGAGAGTTTTATTGTCTAGCTGTATTTCACTTTTACAGAAATCCGTCAATTTGACGGATTGCAAACATATTGGGTTGTCCGGAAAGTTGGTGCCGATTTTCGGTAGGTGACGTTAGAACAGGTCTGAATATGTCGGAATGATTAAAAACAAATGACACGCGTACATATTCTAAGGACTGACACTTGAGGCATCTTTAGACAAAAGTTTCGTTAAGATACATTCATTTTCGTTAGTTTTATACGCTATTAACGGTAGAACTACCGACCATTAAAATAGACTTATTTCTACCAAGGAAATCGAAATGTTAAGTATTTGAAAAAATACTTGTATCAGGGGTAATAATTCTTTGTGCGTATTTCGTTTAAAAAATTATCGAAAATCCCTAAAAATGCGCCACTGTAAATTTATAAAATTTCTATGACCAATTACGAACCGGTCATTTTGACTGACACGGTAGTTCTAGCGTTAAATATGGAAAAGTTTTTCGCCGAAAAACCTAAGAAGTTTTCGAAGGATGGGATATTCGAGTTACGTGAAAGATGGCGAAAGGTTATAGAACAAAATTGAACATATATAATTTAATGAATGTATAAGGAAATTTAAATCTGTCATGTTTGAATTTTCCTTAAAAATCGGCACCAACTTTCCGGACAATCCAATATTTTTTCCAGCGAAACGACCGCGGAAAAAAAAGAAGATTTCTTCGAAAAAATTCCCCTCCGAAAATCCCAAAGAACTGGTCCTTTTTGTATCAGAAGCACGCAGTAGCGACAGAAGTTGCTCGGCAACCCCAATATTAATATTCCATTACGGTGGTTCTCCTTCCGTTGGAGCAAAAGCAGGAGACACAATGGAAGTAGGTCGTTGAAAGAGAGTCCTTCGGTTGGAGTCGTCATTTCCTCCGTTATTTTCGCGCACAACCCCCGTTCTGCCTCTCGTTTCCGTCGTTTACCAGTGAACAATGACCAGATATCGCGCTTATCCGCGACTCTGTCACCGGGGGTGGATTTGTATCGTCGTGGTTGCCGCTCGTCGTTGACCGACTTTTCCCTCAATGGGTGATTTGCCAGTTCGACGAAAGACAAAACCAAAGGGAGCCGGTCTGGGGCCTCGTTTCGTCCTTTCTCGTCGTTCCAACGGGTTTAATTTGAAACCCTTTTCGATCTAGCGAAGGGTAATGCTTGTTTCGAGTCAGCTCGTTTGCGTCTATTATTTTTTTGTTTCGAAAAATAGGAGATATTGCCGATGTCAGGTTTTTGAACTTTTCGTGGTTCAAGGAAGTTTCATTGTTTGTCTGTCGTTTGTATCGATATATTTTTTTTTCTTGTTATTTTTTGTGTAATCAGTGAGCGGTGTCCGGTGACTGGAGTGCGGATTTTTATGCGAATTCGTGTTTTTGTTAATGCGATTGAAGGAGTAGATACTGGACAGGGAATTGTTTCGTTTACTCGATGTTAGGGAGAGTGTTTTGGGCTGATTTAGGTATTTTTGTGTCAAAGTTTGCATAAATGCATAAAATTATGGGAATTTAGTAATGAATTTTGGGGGAGAAAGAGTGGGAGATTAAGTTGATTGTGATGGATCTTGAAGAATGAAATGTTTTAATTTCGTGCATCTAATTCGGGTTGGATAGTGGTTAATGATTGAGTATTATTCATTTTTGGGGGGATTATTCAGAGTTTCTGTTGCGATAGGTTAATACTGTGGATGACTGCTTAATTGAGAATTTTTAAATTTGGCAATGGTAGATCAGTTTCTTTTCAAAGAATTCAATTTTTTTCCAAAAATTTCAGTTTCTTTTCAAAAAGTTTAGTTTCTTTTCAAAAAATTCAGTTTCTTTTCAAAGTGTTCAATTTCTTTTCAAAAAATTCAGTTTCTGTTAAAAAAGTTCAGTTTCTTCTCAAAAAATTTAGTTTCTTTTCAAAAAGTTCAATTTCTTTTAAAAAAGCTCAGTTTCTTTTTAAAGAGTTCAGTTTATTTTCAAACAGTTCAGTTTCTTTTAAAGAAATTCAGCTTCTTTTCAAAGAGTTCAGTTTCTTTTCAAAGAATTCAGTTTCGTAGTCGATTACACACAATCTTCAGAAACAATCTTCTTCAAATTTTAAATTCTTTGATATTTGAAGATTGTGATACACTGCAAAGTTCCCTATTCTTCAAAACCTCATAACTAATAACTCCACTCTACCTCACAAACTTTACAAAATTTCAAAATTCAGCACACAATCGTGCATCCTTCTCCCAAAAACTTGAACCTAAAACCTTTCTTCCGTCTCCAACATTGAAATTGCCCAACGTCTCTCCGAACCTAACCCATAGCCTCGTGCTTCCCTTTCTTTCCAAGTATCACAATTACATAATTTCTCAACCGAGCAAACTCATAAATTACCATGTCTATCCTTCCAAGTATCACAATTGCACAACTCTTCGACCCGACCAGCTCTCAGACTATCAAATCCAACCTCGTGTTCTCTCACCCTTTCAACCGTAACAATTAACCGATTGCCGCAAATGACGGCTATAGCCGTCAAATTTTTGTCGATACGTAGGCAAATGACGGCTATAGACGTCGTGCAAATTTTAATTATTTAAAAAATATGATGAGCAAATGACGGTCATAGCCGTCAAAAGTTTTTTTATAAAAACTTTTTATAAAAAAATCCAAATATACAAGTTACACTCAATTTCATCTGGTAGACATAAACAATTGAAAAAAAAAAGTGTGTTTCTGAGCGCCACTTCGAAATAAAAAGTGTGCGGCAATGGGTTAACAAACTACGATCGAAGTAGACTTATTCGTACCAAAGAAATAAAAATGATTCATGAATCAAGGTATTAGGTTGTCCTGAAAGATCCTTTCGTTATCTTCACGCAGCAAACGTAAAATACAGAGAGGCAATACAGCAAAATAGATCCGATATAACACAATAATATACTGTAAAACATAAAATATTACGCATCCATTGCTTATTAACACGTTCGTCGCCGCGTCACCCAGATATGGGTGACGGTTATGCTTCCGTGAGGGCCCCGTCACCTAAATATGGGTGACGCTCTTCTTGTTAAAGTTCATAGGATTTTCAGTTGTATTTTTAAAAGGAATTTAATGGAATAAGCACTGAAATATAAATATAGGATATACAACATAAAGGATAGTTTTTGCAAATTCGACCAGGCTCGACCAATTTCCAGATCGACCACGAGTATATCAAAACAACAAAGTATTTATTTATATGGTTTAAACGATCAATCAGATCGTTACAAATGTCCAATATCTAGACGTAGGCATGATTAGCCTACGACAATAATAATACTCTGTTACATTGTTGATATTCCTGCTTACTGCTTGTTAACGTTACGGCGCGCCGACAGTCGGATTTGGGCCCCGCAAGAAACTCAACCGAATCGCGCTGGGCGATGAACGTGTTAATAAAACGAGAGAAACTTTTGGGACTTAAAAAATTCGACTTAGAAATCAAATTATAATGTCGCCGGAGCGGCGACATTCGTCCGCAAAGGGTTAACACTAAACCTACCAAAGCGGTCAAATGACCGTTTCGTAATTTCTTGTCCAAATTTTGTAAATTATTAACGGTGCACTTTTGAATATTTTTCTGTGTTTTTCCGTTAAATATATGATTAAAGATTTGTTTCTCCAGCATTGTGTATTTTTCCAAGTATCTATTATTGTAATTTCTTTGATACAAGCAGGTTTAGTTTAACTCTTTGGGGCACGCTGGGATTAAAAGTGTCCCACCTTTTTGACGCACCGTAATGCATGGTGGGACATTTTTAGTCCCATCTCGACTTATGGAAAAGGTTGTGCTTTAATAAGTACAATTCATGAATCCATGTGGCACGGTGAGACTATTCGAGTCCCACCCTATAACGACAAATTCAATCAGATTATTATTATTTTTTTACGTTTTTACGTCATGTGATTCCTTTATCAGTAAAAATATACCAATTTTGTTTCATTTAAAACGCAATCAAATTTCTATGCAACATGGGTCTGTTTTATTATCTGAAATCCTGTGCCGCAAAGAGTTGATCGTCGGTAGGTTTAGTGTTAAACAACCCTTAGACTCGACGTCTACGTTTGCGTACCAACCAATAAAAAAAATAAATAAATAAATAAAAAAAATAAAAAAAATATTAAAAATTTAAAAAGAAAGGAAGAAACCTCAAAGAATCGTCTCGCAGAGAAACCAAAGAAAGCATCCTCGGGCGTCGTCATCCCAGTTATTTTCCAGCTGTCGACGACTCTCAGCTATCACGCTTATCCGCACGACTCCGTCACGGATCCGTATCGTCGCGTTCCTCGTTGACCGACTTTTCCCTCAATGGATGATTTGCCAGCGAGGAAGAAAGAAACGAAAGAGAAAGAGAGAGGCGATCGTGTTCGTTCCCCTTTTCGCTCGTCACCCTTCAACGTTTCCCTGTGCGCCCCGTTCTCATCAGATATCTGTTGTTCCCGGCCGCGCGACGAACCTTTTTCTAAGAACGCTCCCCATTGTCGGCGACAGCTTTCGCCAAGTGGAAACTCTCCTACACCGACCACCGCTGCTGCCTCTTTTTCCCTCTTGGCCAACTTTTGTCTTCCGCCAGCCATCCAGACGTTCCTCCCCCGCGACCACGCCGCGCCACCCAATCTTTCACGAATTTCAGATGCAACAATGCACCCCGGCGGACAAAGGCCCCGTCGGAGTCTGGGTCGCGGCCGATTATTCGAAAAATCTCTCCCCTCTTGCTACTTGTTCTCGAATTGGGTCTTTTTTCTCTGTTTTTGTTGTTTTATTTTTTTTTTTTCAGTCGGTTTTCTGGGTTATCGTTGGAAAGAGCGGGTTTTTTTTTTTTTTTTTTTTTTTTTAATTTAATGCTTTAGGTCACATTCACCGTAACTGGTTACGAGTGACCACGTTTGCTTTGGGACTGTGGTATCGTCATGTTTTAACCCTTTCGCGACGACACACCTGTACCATGCTTGGCCACTTTTCGCAGCAGCGCGACTGACCATACTTTGTCGTCTTTCGCGACGGTGCGCTAAGTAGCGATTCGGCTCACTTTATTTTTTGTAGGTAACTATAAGTTATTTGAATCCGGTGCAGTATAAACTGATTGAAAATAAATGCAGTTTTTCGCATCGAGGAATTTTTAGCGAAACAATTTTGTGTCGCCTTTATTCGCATGGACGACTCCTACTGGGAAAAATTATTTATTTCTCTAACAATAAAATTTGTGCCGTATATTGTTAGCGACGGTCTCTGTGAACCAACAACTGACTTCCGTATCTAGACAGCGTCAGAGAAACGACCGCGTTTCAGTTTCTTCTTAAAAATTAATTTCTTTTAAGTTAAATATTCACTTTATAGAAATAAAAAATTTAAACAATTCTTCGTCATCAGATTCCATTCTATCGTGGTCCATTTTTAGGAATTTACTGGAAAGATCAAGTTATTGTAAAAAAATCACTTTGTCGCCAAATAAACTGATTCGTAGAAAACGAGTTTTGTCGTCTCCCGTGTTTTAATAACAATATACACAAAACAAATTTAGTCGTTTAAGATGTGTTAATAGTGTGTAGTTTGTGAGTTTAAAATAAAATAAATAAAAAGTAGGGTTAATTAGAAAATTCTTCGATATTCGGAGAGAGCTTCCAGGACCAAAGTTGTTTCCTCAAGTTGGTGTTTGTTTAAAGAATGAGATATTGAAAGTGTAACCGTAAAACTTAAAGAAAGGAGACGTTTATAGTTACCGAAACATAAAATCGATCGTGATTTATTATTGAAAAATTTTAAAACGTTACGAAGTCGCGTTATTAGTTGTACAAAGGAGTCATTCTTCTACCTCGCTACTCATTCACATTCCGCTCTAATCAAACGATTGAAATCTAGAGCTGTTTTCTCGATGATTCGTCAACCTTCCAGATCAGTGCTTCTCAAATCTTTAGATTGAAACATTAAAAAAAAAATAATAATAAAAAATAAGAAATAATACGCGTTTTTCCTTAAACTTTGTGAAGTTCGTATATTTCTGATTCATCCCAATTAATTAATAAAATCCACCAAATAATTCCACGTAAACATAATTCACCAAGTAGCAACAGAAAAAATGTTATCAATTCGCGATGATTTTTTATAATTGAGATGTAAATATTTTGGTGTAAAAAAAAATTTAATTTACACGAATGGAGGTTTGTTTTGAGGATCTCTGTAACGAATTTTATACCACGGCATAAGAAATCCTAAAATTTAACGATCCTTTGTTTTACAAGCGTGTTAAAGGTCGCAGCTGTTCCATTTTTCATCTCTTTTTTTTTCCCTTGCTTGGTCGCTCGACTTTACGTGTCAACAAGTTTTCCTTAATGGAGAGGGTTCAAGAGACCAACGCTGTGTGCGCGCGCGCGCGAGTCTTTTTGCGCCACACTTTGTGGGAGGTCTTTGAACCGTGTTCCTTTAAACATTTTCCGTCGGATGAACTGTGCACGTGCACTCCGTGAAACGTTATTCTCGCTGGTATTTTTTTTTTATTCTCTACTTTCTTGGTTGTATCGAAAAATCTGTACATATTAGTAAATATTCTTTGAAAGAGGGAAAAAAAAGGAGATATCGTTGGATAGGATTAAATTAAATTCTCTTTGGGTTTCATTAATAATTTCCAGAGGAATATTTGTCTTTCTTGAAATTTGTATTAAAAAAAGAAAAAAAATCTTCGTGTCAAATTTAATAACTGTTCAAGTAAATATTGCTTCTAAAGAAGGAGTTAATAGCATAGGAACAGAATGATATTAAATTGTTTTGCCTACTCGTTAATACTTTTCGAGAGAATTTCTAATTTCCTTAAAGCCTGGATTTAAAGTTTGTATCACATTTAAAAACCGATCGACCAAATATTTCTTCTAAAAAAGGAATTAATATCATAAAAATAGAACTAAATTAAATTCTCTCACTTATTCATTAATACTTTTTAAGAGAATTTTTAATTTTCTTAAAGCCTCGATTTAAAGGAAAAACCTTTGTATCACATTTAAAAACCGATCGACTAAATATTCCTCCTAAAAAAAGGAATTAATAGCATAGCTACAGAATACTTTCCAAGAGAATTTTCAACTTTCTTAAAACCTCGATTTAAAAACAAAAACCTTCGTATCACATATAAAAACCGATCAACCAAATATTCCTTCTAAAAACGGAATTAATAGCATAGCAACAAAATACTTTCCAAGAGAATTTTTTCAAGAGAATTTTCAACTTTCTTAAAGCCTCGATTTAAAAACAAAAAACCTTTGTATCACATTTAGAAACCGTTCAACCAAATATTTCTCCAACTCTCGCAAAAAAAAAAAAGAAAAAGAATAAACAACTTTCATCTAAATTAAATTTCCCCTTCTATTCTCCCAAGCTTTCCTTAATTCTTCAATTCTAATCAATATCCCTCGATTCCTAAGTCCTCGTCGAAACACTTCGCAGCCAATGCTCAACCTCCATTCTTAAATTTCCCCTTCTATTCTCCCGAGTTTTCCTTAACACTAGAACTACCATAGTGGTCAAAATGACCCGTTCGTAATTCTTTACAGCAATTTTATAAATTTATTATGGCATCTCAGAGGCAATTTTCCGTAATTTTCTGTTAAAAATATAGACAAAGCTTTGTTTCCCTCTCATAGCGTATTTTTTTATATACCTTTCATTATGATTTTTTCGGTAGAAATAAGTATGCTTTATTCGTCGGTAGTTCTAGTGTTAATTCTTCAATTCTAATCAATATCCCTCGATTCCTAAGTCCTCATCGAGACACTTCGCAGCCAATGCTCAACCTCCGTTCACACAAAGACTCCGCTCCATGCCAGACCAGTAAATCTCTGGACGCAACAAGAACATAGCCAGCGAAAATTCCGAAAAATAACCAAGAGCCATACGTCTCGCCCGGTGACTTTAATGCCGGCACAGGCGGTGTCTCCGGCCGAAAACTGGACAAGCACGATCGTCTGACGGAATTCGCGTTCAGCTCGATCATTCTTCTGGGGTAGCAGCTGTGCCCGGTCAACCCTCGTGAACCTATCTTCCTCGCCACCCTTCGTCCTTCCTTCTCCTTGCCATTACTGGGCCGAAACGGAGAAGGATAAAAGGTACGGTTCTTTTTTTTCTCACAAAGGATCGAAGCCACCCGAACAGCTGACGAGCCTTTAAATTTTCGGCGCTGGCTTTTTACCTGAGCTCACGTTGCACCTAAACGGCGTGGCTTCCTCTCTCGGATCTCGAATCGCACGGCACGGTCATTATCCGGACAATAAACCCGTGGAACGGGCTTACTTTCGATCGGGCAGCTTCGATCTGGCTGAATAGAGGAACCGTAGACTCAGAAAATGGAAAATGAGAGTCTGTGAGGAAGGAAAGTGGGAGATTTTTGGTTGTTAGTTAAGGAGAAGGGAAAAGTTAAGCGATTTTATGGGTGAGATGGATTTGAGTATATAAGATGTGAGTTTTTAATAATTTTAATGTCGTGAGATAATTATTAAAATGGAAAATGAGAGTCGAGAGAAGAAAGAAGGGAATTTTTGGTTGTTAGTCAAGGAAAAGGGAAAATTAAGCAATTTTATGTGTGGGATGGATTTGAGGATTTAAGATGTGAGTTTTTAATAATTTTATTGTCGCGAGTAAATTATTAAAATGGAAAATGAGAGTCGACGAGGGAGAAAAGATGAAAATTTTTGGTTGCTAGTTAAGAAAAAGGAAAGTTAAGCGATTTTATGTGTAGGATGGATTTGAGGATTTAAGATGTGAGTTTTTAATAATTTCATTGTCGCGAGTAAATTATTGTTTAGATCTGTGGTTATCATTTGCCTATATTTTTAAAAGTTTCCTCGCTTATTGTAGTTTTAAACAGAATTGGTTGAGGATATGAAAAACGGAAATTACAGAAAATGGTGTTAATATTTATGATTTTATTTCAATGCGAGGAAATAATTTCTGCAACGTAATCTTCTGTCAGACATTCGAATCATAGTTTCTTATCTCTCTTTTTTTAAATTTTCGCTGTTAATTCTTCCTTGATCCATTACAAACAAAAAAAAAAGAAAAAACTCTGGCTTGACGAAGGCCATTCCCGTGAACGTAAACTTCTACGAACCGCCACTCTTCCCAGACAATGACCAGCAAGATCTCTCTTCGTAAACTTTTTAAACGCGCCACGAAACAACGACAACCTATCCTTAAACCGCAATCTCGATTCTGTAATACAGTCTAACTCTCCATATTTACACTCCTGTTTAAAACTCTTAGGACAATCGTTACACTTCTATCGTATCCGCGAAAACAATTAAACTACCATTTAAAAATACAAGAGAAACAAATCTTTAACCGTATATTCCACAGAAAGTCACGGAAAATACTGAAAAAAAAATACCTCTTTGATAACTTCAATGTTATCAATGTTAATTCGCATTTCTGAGTAACGTTCGTGTACCGTCACCAGAAACCTACCAGACTGTCTTAATGTATTACTGTTAAAAATAAGCGTTATTATACAGTATAGTATACATATATTTTTAATTTTTAATTATTATTCGATAGAATAATAACGTATCTTATGCTACGAATATTAACACATTGACGACGGTGCTTGATTTTTGTAAATATCACTACGAAATAGAATTAGAATAAATTCTTACTTATATAAGCACTTCTGTTAAAAACGAGCGTTATTATACAGTATAGTATACATACATTTTTAATGTTTTAGAAATAGTCGCGTATACCGATGCGATTCCCTTCCTTGCAAGGATCAGGTATTGGTTTATGGCACTCAGCGAGTGTCTGGCTTTTCCTTTGCCTTTTCGTTAGTTCGATTTTTTCCTTCAAGCTAAGAACACCATATTAATAAATATACTTAGTTAAAACTCTGTTGAATTTATTTTATAAATAAATATTCAACAAGTTTTTTATATGCAACCCTTTGCGCTCAATGCGATTCTTCATCACCGAAGAAAAGAAATTTTATTTTGAACGGAAAAAATTGCTACTGCCTGTGAAAGTACTTGTTTCTATTCATTTTACAAATATCCTTTTTCCTCTGGTAAAGGAAATATAAATTTTCAATTTTGTAAATCATTTGTAACACATCATCAATCGATATTAATAAATATACTTAGTCAAAGCTCTGTTGAATTTATTTTACAAATAAATATTCAACAAGTTTTCTATATGCAATCCTATAATTCAACCCTTTGCGCTCCACGCGATTCTTCATCAGTGAATAAAAGAAATTTTATTTCGAACGGAAAAAATTACTATTGCTTGTGAAAGTACTTGTTTTTATTCATTTTACAAATATCCTTTTTTCTCTGGTAAAGGAAATATAAATTTTTAATTTTGTAAATCATTTGTAACACATCATCAATCGATATTAATAAATATAGTTAGTCAAAGCTCTGTTGAATTTATTTTACAAAATAAATATTCAACAATTACCAATAGCACGCGCGTCGAATTTAACAAACCAACCGGACAAATGGACGAAAAAGCAGACGCGAGGTGGAAATTTCCAAAGTGCAAAGTTGAAATGCAGAGAGTCGACGAAAGCTGATCAGGGACGAGCGAGATGAGCATGGTTCCCGGGATACGCAGCGGGTTATTCCCCGTTCGTTTCTCGTTGGTTCGCTCGTTCGCGGTTTTTCCTCCTCTTTTTGCCACGGTGAATCACTCGGTTCTCCCGAGCCAGAGATTCTCAGTCACAATCTCTGCTCGGCAGCGAAACACAGGTGGAGAGACGCGGACAAGGCGACGTGCACGAGGATACGACACGTGTTTCGAACAGTCCTCTCCCGCTTCCTAGCCAGAGAAAAAGGCTCACCGTGACTCATGTGCCGTTTAAGGTCGAACCCGGTGAGCTGTTGAGCGTTGGACTCGTGACGAAATCCCAATGGACAACGATAGATCGTTGCGTAATTCGAGTGGATCGATCGCGTTGAACAATAACCTGCTGAATCGATCGTGGATCCTGTTAGAGACATTGGAGTTCCTCGATGACTCGCGTGGGTGACCTGGCAAAATGGTCGCCTCGTGGAACGCAAGAGGAAACCTTTTGTATTGTTGGAATTTGTTTATTTGTCTGTTTGTCATCTAGGGTTAGCACTAGAATCAAAGTTAGGATTAGAACTGTCAAAGTTAAGATCAGAACTATCAAAGTTAAGATCAGAACTATCAAAGTTAAGATCAGAATTATAAAAGTTAACCCTTTGCACAGTTAATCTCGTCACCCATCCATGTTGAATAAGAAAATAATTCTTTTTCGCGAGTTCCATGAATCTAATAAATACTGGTGGTTAATGCTGAGTTCTTCGGAGAAAGAAGTAACAGTGTAACTTTCCTAAGAAGGAAAGAAAAAGTGGATTACTGGGAGCGAGATTAGTGTAATTTCTGGATAGTTTGGTTCTCAGCTTTCGTTCCGAACCTTTGGTCTTTTTGTATTTTCGTGATCACGTTCCACCTGTTTTTAAAATGTTTCTAAAATATTAAACGATTATCATAGAATTATTATTCAATACCAATGATTTTTTTTTAATTAGCGTAGCGTTTAGGCGAACAAACCTCGATGGTTATAGCAAGGTTAGACAACTGAGCAAGTTTTGTCGTTGAAGCGAAATTTAATAGTTAAGAAGTGAGATGAAATAGATAGATGGTTCTTATCGTAGTAAAAATTGTTATAGTAGCAGGAATTGATCTTCTGTTTATCTAATTGACACATTTAAGACTTTCATTGTCTGGTTTTTTAGCTTAATCAGGATAAATGTTATTCAAGCAATAGTCGAAACATTTATTTCAAGAAAGCTTCAGATCTATCGCTACTAACCTTGATAAAGATTTTATTTAGAAATTAATTAACAAAAATTAATTATTTCTACTTGAATCCAAGTAATTCCTGTGATTTAAAAAACTCAAAACCCACTGTGGAAGTCTTAAAAGATCTCAAACAACCAGAAAATCAGTTCCTCCTTACTCGTCAATTTACTATTTTTCCTAAATTTTATTTCATTTATTTAACACCGTACTGCCAACTTTTGCACCAATTCAGAACATTTTCAAATTAATTTTTTCCCCGATAAACAAACATAATTAACAAAGAAATTTTTCTCCCGGAACTTGAAACTCAACCTTGAAATTTACAAAATTTATTCACCCCAGTGCTTTTATTTTCTTAAGGTTTCCTAATTTTGAAGGAAAAAACAGATCTTGGACATAAAATTAAAACGTGATATCGTCGATCGACGTTGATAGCGACACAACTTAAGAAATGTAAATTTTAGAGAGATTTCTTTAAAATCTACATTTTTGAAAATACTAAACTGCAGACATTATTAATTATTACCAACCCTGCTGTCCATCTCGAGTCCATATAACTCGAAACGAATTTTATTATTACGTAAATACCACGATTCAAAATATTCTTCCATCAAATTCCTAGAAAATCAATTCCTTCTTATTCATCAATAGTCCATATATTCATCAATTCACAATTTTTCCTAAACTTCATTTCATTCGACACCGCGCCACAAATTTTTCCGCCAACTCAAAACATTTCCAAACTAATTTCCTCCCCGATAAACCCAAAATTCCAACCATGAAAAGTCAACAAAGAAATCTTTCTCCCAGAACTTGAAACCCAACCTAAGAAACAAACATCTATTCCAACATTTAATTCCAAACCCATAAAGAAAGAAAAAAGACAAACCAAAAAAAAACAAATCAATTTCACACTCAATTTGAACGTCAACCACGTAAAGAACACACTTCTACGGGTTTCCACGAGCTCATCACGAATCATAGCCATCACAGGCTCGCCAATCCCTTTGCCAGAGGATCCTTGCCCGTGTCACGACGAGCCACAAGAAGAAGAAGAAGAAGAAGAAGAAGAGGCCAGCTTCCTCGAGCTGCCCGATCACTGACCGTCCTCACTGACTTCCCAGACCTTAGTGTGCGTTCACACCCGTCCACCCACTTTCCGCTCGATCCGTGACGTCACAGCACCGCGAATGAAACCCGTCTTTGTTCCCACAAGCGTTTCGCGAACCGGTTTGCCGATGGTTCCGCGTGCCCTGTCAGCTGGCAGGACCGTTTAATCGGTTAGAACCATTCTTATTTTTAGAGAATCCCCCGTCGTCCCTGTCTCTTCCTTCCTAGAAATCTTCATTCATGACCGTGAAAGCATTTCCGAGCGTTCTGTCGCCGATTTAGATAACGAACGAACGGACAGATTAGCTCCGTGTCGCCCTTAAGACTCTAATCGTTCGCTATCTGTTGGTTAAACTTAAGACTCCGGTAAACAGAACGTTCTCCCGATGCGTAATCTTCTTTTGTCTTCTGTTCCGTCTGTGCACGGAGAGACGGACTGTTCGGAAACTTGCTCGAAGGTTGCAGATTTGATTAGGAGAAGCATGGGTTTCGGAGGATTTAGATATGCTTGTTGCGACAAGGATTTCGATTCTTGGGTTTGGAACGGTTCCGGTTGATTCTGGTCGCTTGTTTGCTCGTGATCCAATTTCGAAGGTTCGCGCGGTACCTTTCACCGTTTAGGTATTTCAGAGTTTGTCGAGTTTGCTGCGAAGAGAGTCGAGGAGGACGGAAACGGGGCTGAATCACGGGCCGGAAACTCGCGTCGTTCGTGCAGTCTACCTGAACGGTATCGCGGAAGAGGTTTTCACGAACGATCCGCTAGCTTTTCTTTGTAACTCCGGTTGTTTTTGGATCTTATGCGGTTTGGGTTGGTTGTTTAGGGTGGTTAGACTGTTTATTGATAATTGATGATTTTTGGGGCAATTTTTTAGAAATTCTAACGATTTATAGATCAATCAAGTTCTATTGGAAGTAAGTTTAACATTTTAGTATTTTTTAGAATATGGTGAAAAGGTTAGAAACTGGGTGGAAAATTATTTCAGCTACTAGGTATAAAAAGTATTCTAATTTTATTAATAGTAGTACAAATGATTCATAGAGTAATCAAGTTTTAT
>SMSQ01019021.1:0-23521 GCA_019453375.1 Ctenoplectra terminalis | reverse complement strand
TATTACCAAATTATAGTTCAAAATGTAATGATAATTTATAACAATAAATAACTTTAATATACACATTTTACAATTTATTATCCTCTCAATTTTGTTAACTAAGTTGTTAATTATATATACATTTAATAAATATAACACAGTAAAATATGTATATAATATAAATTAATTTTAGTAAGAATGCAAATATATTTAGAAAATATGTGCGAAGTAGCAATATATTTTACAGCTTGTCAATAAGATCTATACTAAATTAAATTTCGTTAATTAATCACTTAAAATGTAAGATTTAATACTTTTAAAAATTATAATGAATGTTCAAAAGTAATCTTACATGAAAATATAAGCATTATTCTATTATTAATTTCCAACTAGCAACATTTAACAATTATCACATATATTAGTGTAATAATATTTTACAAAAATATTTACAATTACAAAAAAACCATTTAAATTAACGAAATGACTAAATTATAGAAATTCTTAAACGCTTATAATTAAATGCTGCTACTACTACATTAAAGATATTATAGTGTTGTCATTGGCCATAAAAACTATGAAACTTAATGAAAATATGTATACAAATTGATTTTTAATATCATTAGACCAATTGTAACATAATTTAAGAAAACAAATAGAAGTTCAACGATCTAGTATTTGTATACATGTTTTTAAATATTCCAATTTTCTATACTTATCGACAACTCTACAGTTTTGTAGCAAAGTTTAAGTAACTAACTATTCGCTTTAAGCCATAACATTGAAGATTATACGAATAGCCAACAATGTAACAAAATTAGTTTTCCATGTATTTTCTTCACCTTTGTTTTACTTTACAATATGGAAAAATTTTCTTTCTATGAAGTCTTAATCTTGTATTAAATAAGAATTGTTCATCTTATGCGATCCAATCTTTTATATATAAAATAAATGCAATAGCTATTAATATTAGCAGAAACATTGGCTAATAATAAAATAGCTTCTGTAATGTTCTTTGTTTATTTTTTGTTAATTAGTTCAAATATTTGTAAAAATTCCAAATAATGTTCCATGAGATGAATATACATACCTACTTCAAGTAAATAATCATAGAGGTTATGCTTACAATAGTTTACTATAAATATACTTATAAGACTTAGGAATCTATAAATGTTTACAATAATCAATGACTAATTTTCGTGTCTTTACTATTTTCCTTTTATTTTCCAACAAAATACATAATTAAAACTGACTAGAATATTTAGCTGTATACACTTGGTTTTAGATAATTAAATAAAAGGAAATAAAGCAATCGTTATTCACTATTTTTACAACGTTACCAATTTGTGCCATTTTTACTGGTTATTAAGTTCCATGCACAGTTATAAACTTTGTTTAATTTCATTGGCAACAAATTTATGTTGCATATAAATGTGTTAAACTATTTCTCCTGCACCAGTTTCTTTTATTCGTTTGTTTATTAAGAAGAAAGAACAATTGAACCGTAATGTGTACGATTTTAAACGATACCAACATTACAATGTTTTATTAACCTACGGATGTATACAATGTGCATAACACGATAACCTTAAATAATAGCGTCTTTTATGATGTGTAAATCATTTTATCACAAATTAAGAATTAATTATCAAAATTGATCTATGTGAAGATTTACGTCCTCTCAGTGTATGTGATCCAATGTACTTTGTTTCTTATACTTTTAGTAATTTAATGTTGAACGATAAATTACGATATATTTTTAATTTTTTAGGTTTGATTTTAAATATCTTTTTGTATTTGATTTTTTACCGTTTTGTAGATTAAAACATGCGACAAAAATATAAAATGTAAATTGTATTTCATAATAAAAATTTGGTACAGAGATGTAATATTATGAACGAGTTTTGTAACAAGTCCCTTTGGCGCAGAGGATAGCGCGTTGGACTTCTAATCCAAAGGTCGTGGGTTCGATCCCCACAAGGGATGAATTTGTTGTGTAACATTATTTTTGTAATTTTATGCAAACATTTTTTAAAATTAATTTCTAATATATTTATCTATATATTCAATAGCAATCTATTCATCTTATTATTGAATAGTTTAATGTGCTTCTCTACTACGTTACTCTTTTTAAATAAAATAATTTCTTTTTATTTTATACAGGTAAAATAAAAAACTGAAATTTATGTATTGAAAAAGAAAATTGTAATCAATCATGTTAAAATTACAATAACAATTATGCAAGTAACAAAAAAGAAAGAATATTTAGGTTATAAATATCAATATTATACTCACAAATTGTTATTTAATGTTTACTGAGTTTTGCTATTAATAAACTGTAATATATATCATTAGAATATTAAATATTATTAAGTAAAAAATGTAAAGTAATGTTTATTTTATTTGCAAATTTTACATACAAGAAGGAAACATATTTAATATTTGTATTAGTAAATACTCATTCTATGAATACTGCAAACATGTTTCGAACAATACATTTCTTTCAATATTTATCATCTTCACGATTGTTATCGTTTTCATTTTCAAACTCAGAGTATTGTGTTCATATTCTTCATTCATTTTTATAAGAAGTGATACTAACATGTGTTCTTTGCTTGTTTCAAAATAAATACTAACAGCGAACATGACTTAAGTGTAATGCGCCGATTTTAATGAAATTTACACATGAGATAGTGTTTAAAAAATATTTGACACAAATATTTTTTTATCTACAATCATCTATATTTAAAAGATGAAAACAGCCCTCGAAGTTAGGGATGAAAACTATATTTTCCTCAATATTTCGGAAACTATTAACTATATAACTATACAACTATTAACTATAACTAATACACTTCAGAAAATATTTGCGTAAACAAAAATTGTCCAATTCTTAATGGCAAATTTAACTCTGCAATAGTCTGAGTGTGACATCGGTATTGCAAATTATATTTTCTACAATTCTTATATTTTGATATATCGTCTAAAGTCCAAGCAATAATAATAAACGATCCAAAAATTTCCAAAAATTGGAAATATCAAATTCTTCATTACTATGTTACAAATTCTCTTAGGAAGAAGATTTTCAAGAATTATCCAAAGAATAATCTGTTAAGAAGAAAATTTTAAAAAACTGGTAAGAATAAATCTTTGTTAGATTATAATTGCACTGGGTCTAATATTTATTTTGGATGAAAACCGAAATAAATATTTTTAATCTAGTTATCATTGGTTAACCGAAATCCGTTTCCTTCAAGAACCGGAAAAACGATGCTACTGATACGTTTGCGGTTGACATTGTGTTCATCTCTGTTGTTGACTACTTTACATCCGTGACGATTCTTGTGGTTTTTAATGAAACCATTATATCCTGTCAAGTCGGTATATAAAGTTACAGTTTGCTACAATTATTAGCAAAACGACTTTAACCGTTCAACTCTGAACGTCTTCGTTTTGTACATAACTGTGAGCTGTAATTGAAGTCAGGGACTTAATTTTTTCTGGTTATTAAATTTTTAAATTATCGCTTAAAATGGCGAGTGACAAGTCAGGTATTCTGTATCTATTTGACCGACCTGCTGAACCGGTTTATGTTCCCAAGGGGGAGAACAAGGTTGCTTTTGATATTCCACCTGATTACTTGGTAAGTTCTATTTTTTATACAATTATTTATTATTCGTTAATTAACAGCATATCAATATATGTAAATATATGTTCATACGAAAGTCTGTCTATAAGTTTGTTTTATTTAATCGTTGCTTTATTTTATTCTTCATTTAATCTTGCGTCTACGATTTTTGAATATAATTAGCAGTGGACGTTGTAGATTTTGAACGCTCAATGAAATAAAATAAAATGGTTTAATTAGTATTTTCACGAATGAAGCCGTATTCTGAAATGATATTCATTTTTTGTTGTCATATTTAAGTAAAATATCGTAATAAGATAAATATTGTTTCGAGTCAGAATTTAGTGTGAAATTAAATGTAATAATCTTAAAAAATGTAATTATTTTATTACTTTCCGTTTGATTATTTTTTATACGTAGATGTATGCAAATTTTTTTTCATACGAAGTACAAATATTTATAAATTACATTTATTAAATTTTTAGTTCATTTTGCTCTTGGTTAAATCTTAAAGCTACGATTTCATAATAATTAGCAGTTAACGTTTGTATTCTTCTTTTCAATTTTTATTTTTATAAAAAAAAGTCTTAGCCTCTGTGGCGCCGTGTGATTTAAAAGTTACAAGCTAATGTATCTATATTTTAAAGAATTAATTTTGTTTAATTATTATTATACTATTAACGCGTTAAGCGCCACGCCGGTCCCCGCGGACCGATGTTGAAATTTTCGTTTAGGCGTCGTTGATTTCCGAAAACTGACAGTATCAATTTCAAAAAATAATACCTTATAATTCATTAACGATTCATCACCTTCCTTTGCAGGCCTTTACAATTTTTTTCTTAAATTCCTAATTATTTTGCGACCAAATGTTTTTCAATTATTATCACAGCACACAACCTAAAGGAAAGTCGACCAAAATCGGCGTGGCGTTTAACGTGTCAACCTGTTAACCCATTGACTGCCAACTACGAGATATCTCGTAGTGCTGAAATTTTAAATTAATTATAAATGACCATTTGAGTTAAGAATTATTAGTGTTTTTTTTTCAATAAAAATTACTGTAAATGCCATTACAATATTATATCGGTAACTTAATATATTTTGTAAAATTTCATGTATTCTTTAAAATAAAACCTTGGACGCTCTAAATATGCCTGGCAGTCAATGTGTTAACCGGGTAAGACGAGTAAACTCGTCACGCGGACTACCGATATTCTGGACGTAATCATTTATTTTCACATTGATTTACTTTTGAGTGCATCGTTATATTTGTATAAAAAAAAACGCGTTACATTCGACTTACATTTGCAATGATTAAAATCGACCCAATTAAAATGTATTACTTTCTATTAATTTTTAACTCAAAGTATAAAGGAGCTTCTGATCGAAAAATGACCCAGTTAACAGGTTAAACTTGGTTACTGTATTACTGTAGCGACACCACGATCCATTTATAGCAATTATTGGTTAAAAAATTTTCAAATCAATGTGAAAAATTGTAATCAATCGTAATTTGGTTTCTCTGATACACAAAATTCGGGCTATAGAGGGTTAATAAATTGTTTTCTTAAGTGATATTCATCTTTTGTTACAATATTTATTCAAAATATCAAAATTAGATAAATATTTCCTTGAAATAGTATTTGGTGTAACAGTAAATGCAATAATCTTGAAAAATGTAATTTTTTTATTGTGTTCTAACAAAGTTGATTCATTTTTGACGTTTTCAATGATTTATTTAGCCCGACAGGTATCGTTCCGTGGCTACTCAAGTGTTCAACCGTTTCGGCGACGACGCAGATTCGAAACTTCAGGTGAAGAAGATATCTCTTCCGGATCTTAGCATCCCAATGCAACTTGGTCGTCATCAACCTTTCTCTCTGTTTATTCCAGCACATCGAAGAATAGCTACTCGATTAATTGACATTTTCATGGGTATGGTTCTTGCTATTTTTCTTTATCTCTGTTAAATTCACTTTGATACACTTCCATGTGACGATGAATCAATACAAATTATAGCTTTATTAAAAAAAAAAAAGTAGTCACTTTGCTTGTTTAAAATCTTCTATAAATTTTAGAAGCCAATTTACAGCATTTTACAATTTATAAAAAGTAATAAAATTTGTTTTTCGTCCATTCGGAGAGAAAGTATGTCTAGCCATTCTACAACACGGTTTCGCTCTAACACGATAACAGAAATTCCGGAAATTCTTCTAAAATAGGTCAATTCTACTACGCGATGTCATAACTTTTCTTTCACATAATTGAAAATTATAATGCACATAATCTGCACATTTCGATGATTTTCATATACACCTAGCCTTCCAACAACACGGTTTCACATAAGACAATATTTTGTCAACCATTTCCATTAACACATTGATCGCCACGACGAAATCACATGTTTTACTCAGGACGCCACACCGGTAGATAGAAGATTCGATAAAAATGAATCTCTCATTTGTAATCTTCTAATAAAAATTTTTAACCCTTTCGCCACGAAGAGCATATATGTATGCCTTTAAAAATTAAGTAGTCATTTGATAAAAGCGTGTATAGACATTTTCTGTACCATAGAATTATTTATATTCTCATTTACGTATGTTCTGCCATCGGTCATTAAATAATATACTTAAATTTTGTTATGTAAATTTTTATTATATCAACGAAAACTGTATCGATTAGTATACCAAGAGCTCTTTCAATTCCGAGAACACCGTAGTGAAAGGGTTAATTGTTGAATAGTACACATCTTATTTCAAAGTATTCTCTAATAGCGATGATGATGTTCAAAATTCATTAACCCATTCACTGCCAAGCCTAAATTATATAAAGTCATTCCCATTGCCATTTATATTTTGAGTGTTATTGTTTACCAAAGCTCTGTTATTTCTTGGTAAGAGCACATATATTATCATACATAATCATTTGCAAGCATAAAACCAAAGACGAGTATACTCATCCTTGGCAGCGAATGGGTTAACTATCAATATTCATTTCATTTTTGCAATTATAAACACTTGAAGCACTTCGATCACCGATGATCACCGTGGCGGTCAACGTGTTAATCAACTAGCACCGGTCTCCCCTATCTTATACATATCAATAAAATTTAAGGAATAATTCATCCCTTGCGCTATCATTTAGCCGGACAAAATCTGAGACAAAAGTGTAATGGCCGACGCTCGTCAATTGCTATTGCCAAGATTGTTTAGATTTTAGTTCCTATTTTCATTAGCCGTTTTCTATAAATTCGATACCACGAGCCTCACTCGCAATATTTATGTTCGACCCGAAATTATGACCACGAGCCTCACTAGCAATATTTATATTCGACTCGAAATTGTGATCACGAGTCTTACTCGCAATATTTATGTTCGACTCGAAATTATGACCACGAGTCTCACTCGCAATATTTATGTTCGACCCGAAATTGTGACCACGAGTCTCACTCGCAATATTTATGTTCGACCCGAAATTGTGACCACGAGTCTCACTCGCAATATTTATGTTCGACCCGAAATTGTGACCACGAGTCTCACTCGCAATATTTATGTTCGACCCGAAATTATGACCACGAGTCTCACTCGCAAAATATTTATATTCGACTCGAAATTGTGACCACGAGTCTCACTCGTGATGTTCGTGTTTTGCTCGAAATTGTGATTACGACTCAGACTCGTCAAAGTATGGCAAGGAGTTAATGATTATGGCATTTTATCTTGCAGGTATGCGAACGTACGAGGACTTCCTGTCTGTCGCGGTTTATTGCCGTGACCGCTTAAATCCACAAATGTTCATTTACGCCCTATCAGTGGCGATTCTTCATCGTCCTGATACCAAGGATCTGCCGGTACCGCCGCTGACCGAAGTATTTCCTGACAAGTACTTGGATAGTGGTGTATTTTCTAGAGCTAAGGAAGAAGCTAACCTTGTGCCTGCTGGCTCCAGGGTACGTAGAAGCATTTTGTAATTTACAACTCTGTGAAATAGGTACGTTAGTTAACTGAGATGATTTTACAAGTAGTTATAAATCATTATTTAATGATCACTGTCGGAGTAAATTTGACCTACAATTTTAAGATTACCTACATTGTTGCGTGTTGTACAGTAAATTGCATGTTGTAGAATAATCTAAATTTAATTTATTTAGATTGCACACAAATTATGAATAAATTTAATTTATTGAATTTTAAATGAATGTTCGTTTAGAATTCTTTAGTTTAATTACAGTGCTATTTTTACTTTTTGCAATGCTAATTTTTAGGAACACGGGAGTAATAGATTATATAAATTTAAATAAATTGGCGCCTGAGCCACTCTATGGCAGATCGTTCACCGTCTGCCATTTTGTTTTCGATTTTTTTTAAACTCAATAGATTTGTGGATAGGCATGAAGAACTGTCTAATGTAAAGTTTGTTTCACTTATGTTGAATAATTTGCAAATTATTAAATGTTAAACTTCTCAAAAATTGAATGATACTTTTTGCAATGCTAATTTTTAGGAACGCGCGAGTAATAGATTATATAAATTTAAATAAATTGGCGCCTGAGCCACTCCATGTCAGATGGTTCACCGTCTGCCATTTTGTTTTCGATTTTTTTTAAACTCAATAGATTTGTGGGTAGGCATGAAGAACTGTCTAATGTAAAGTTTGTTTTACTTATGTTGAATAATTTGCAAATTATTAAATGTTAAACTTCTCAAAAATCGAATGATAAGCTGCTAATACACTACTTCGTCGCCTACAGTATTTGTAATTAACTATCAGCTAATAGTTTGTATTCAGGTTTATTTTAAAGGCAAAAGAGTGATGTTAAACAATAATCCTATGTTCTAACAGCCTTATATTCTATTTGTCTCCATTTATCTCTCTCTCTCTATTCCTTCATTTTTTTCATTCGTTACAAGTTCATATTAGATTCAGCTTAGGTACATCTAATCGAAGAGTTTAAGAAATTAAATTCGCCCATGATACATAAATTATAGTAGGGTATTCAAACTAAATGAATATTAATTACGAAATTATAACAAAAAGTTAACTTTCTAAATTTTGACTACTATTTTTTCATCATCAAAACAAAATGATCCGACTTGCCTCAGTTTACCCTACTAATTATAATATATAATTAAGATAGATATAAAATATTGTTTATTTAGAAAAGTTTATTTAGAAATTATTAAACTCGAATAAGAATATATAATAAATAAGAAAATGCTGATGATCGATAAAATTTTTCTTATGCATAGATCCCAATTGAAATCCCAAGGGATTACACCGCGTCAGATCTCGATGAGGAACATCGTGTCGCTTATTGGAGAGAAGATATTGGAATCAATCTTCATCACTGGCACTGGCATTTGGTGTACCCGTTTGAAGGGGACCTACAAATTGTTAACAAAGACCGACGTGGAGAGCTCTTCTATTATATGCATGAGCAGATCATGGCTAGGTAAATGCTCAGAATATTAGAAATAGATAAGATATTTAAAAAATAAACGTTGAAACAGTAAAAAGACATTAGTAAATACACCAGTAAACTATATCTATTAATTATGACGTGCAGTATTCAAAAAAGGTAAAAATACAGCTACCATGAAACATTCACTTCTGTTACTGGATAAAGACTCTTTCCTACGCATATCTCTTCTAGCCAGCAACACTCGACCCCCCTTTCTTTGTTTTCCTATTTCGGTGCAAACATATTAACCCTTTGACTGCGGCGAGTTCTCGGAAGAATCCATCAATACGGACGGTGCATTATTTGCACGTCAGTCGCTGCAACTGGGGTCGTCCACTGTCTACTGACTAAAAGAGTACCCGAAGATTCAGTACCATTCTTAAGGTTTAAAAAGTAAAACAACTGATTAAAAATACTGAAACAAACACCGATACTTCGTTGCTATGCTATTTAACTTGTTATATTCCACGTTAAATCAATCGATAAAACAATAAAGATGTTATAGTAAAAAAATGCAGCGGGCGTAGATTTACGGCTTTCGTATATATTGATAGACTTGTGAAAGCGTATATTTACGGCTTTCGTATATATTGATAGACTTGTGAAAGCGTATATATACACTTTTAGCAGTCAAAGGGTTAAAGAATTTTCTAAAGAAAATTAAATATTTAATAATAAGTGACATTATAAAAATATTTTGCATCAGAGATTAAATTCACCATTAATTTATCAGCAATAAAAAAAAAGTGGAATGAAATACCGTAGATGAACCGTAATTGAAACATCACACTTTCAGGTATAATTGTGAGCGCCTGTGCAATCGACTTGGACGAGTGAAACGCTTCACTAATTGGCGCGAACCGATTCCAGAAGCTTACTTCCCGAAATTAGATTCTTTAGTTGCCAGTCGAACGTGGCCATCTCGATCCAGTGGTGCTGTTCTTAAGGACGTTAATCGAGAGGTAGATGAACTGAACTTCGATATACAGGATCTGGAAAGATGGCGTGATCGTATCTACGAAGCTATTCATACGGGATCTGTGATCAATACGAAAGGCGAAAGGATTCCATTGACCGAGAAAAATGGAATCGACGTGCTTGGAAACATCATGGAGGCCAGTATTCTGTCCCCTAATCAGAATATCTATGGCGACCTCCATAACTTTGGTCACGTTGCCATTTCTTACGTCCATGATCCGGATCATCGCTATTTGGTAAGCATATGCGAAACAATAATGATATAATAGATTGTACACAAAATTAATATTTTTGATACTTTACGTTCGTATCAGAAAAATGTGATACGGAATTGCATATTGCGAAATAAAGTAGGACGATGATGCTTATTTTATTTCATATCGTTAACGTGAAATATATGATTACTTTAAAGAACTTAATGGAATATAAAAAATTGGATGCTCTATTTTTACATTGAACTTTTTAATATCGCTTTGAGTTTCATTAAGGGATGTGTAATAATTTAGTATTACGAACTAATTGTCTCGTGTGGAACTATATGCAAAGCAAGTAACACAAATCGAATAATTTTTAGCTAATGTATTTTTCAAATCAAATTGTAACTAGACTGTGAATATTTATAAATACTGATTGAAGTAATACTGATTTTTACGAGTTTGTAACATTAACACTTTTGCTATGAACAATGATCTGTTATCGAGGGAAAAAATTACACAATTTATTAGATAGAGGAAAACTTTTTTCGTCTACTTTTTCGTTTTTCGAAATATGCGATAATAGGCTATTAACACTAGAACTGCCGACGATTAAAGTTTACCTTTTTCAACTAAAGAATTCAAAATAATAGTTATTTGAAAAAAATATAAAATCCAAGGGAAATAAATCTTTGTTTATATTCGTTACAGAAAAACACAATTAATTCTTAAAAATGCATCATTATAAATTTATAGAATTTATATGAGAAGGTGGTGGTCATTTTGACCACCACGGTAGTTGTAGTGTTAAATACGATGATGTATATTTTCTAGAACATCGCATTTTTGCATATTTTAATGAGAGTAAAAGCGCTTTCAATTACAATACATTGCAGTATGATTATTTTACGTAGAATGCCAATTGGCGGACCTGGTCGTTAAAGTGTTAATACGTTCGCTAAACGGACGGACAAGAATAAAATAAGATTTGTTTGAGGCTGAAAAGGATGGGAAAAATTTTTTTCAACAAATGTTTCCACAGGTAGAAAAGTGTAGGTTTATGTAGGTAACAAATGGGGCAATCGTTGTCTAACGATTATTTCAAATCGCAGCAGCGTGGGACATAAATAAGTCACAAACGTTAATTTTAAAAATTAATTGTAAAAATGTTGCTTCATAGTTATTAGATGAATAAATGTTATACTGTGATCAGACTGTACCATCAATTGGAAATAAACATATCATCATTACATAGAACTAATATTGAAATATAAAGTATTTAAGATAATGGCTAAAATAAATTCCAAGATACAAGAATTGTTAAAATTGTTAGATACTAATAACTTTACAATATTAATAGTGATATAAGAAATAATTGTCGTATTCGCTAAAAGTTGAAAGGTAATTGAAAATGATACTAGATTCAGTGTGTAAATATGAATGCGATAGATTTAATAAAATAATTTGTTGGACGATTAATTGTCTCATTGCAGTATCTACAGTTTATTTGTATTCCGTATATATATATATAAAGTTCAAAGATATAAATTTTAGAACTTTACGATTTTCTGTATTATTTTTTTTATCTTATTCGTAGGAAACTTTCGGCATCATGGGTGATTCAGCAACTGCTATGAGGGATCCTGTATTTTATAGATGGCATGCTTTCGTTGACGATGTCTTCCAGGAACATAAAAACACGTTGCCTCAGTATACTGTACAACAGGTTAGATATTCAAACACTTTTAACGTAATATAAAGTATTTTGGATAGATAAGAATGAGTGATTCTAGGCAGATATAAATTAACAAACATATATATTATACACGAACGTTATACGCAAAGCTCAACAAATTTTAAGTCGTTAATGATACGATCATATACTTTGATACACGCAAAATTGATTCATTCATTTAACAATAAAATATATTATATTAACTGATAATTTTATAAGTTATACATCTATAAATGGTGAAGAATATCAATGAATTTGATAAATACATGATGAGTAACCATTTATGTTTAACTACATTTAGAAATAAACCAAATACACTCAGAGATAATATTTATATGTAAAAATATTTCGTTCTTTATAGTTGGACTATCCAGGTGTCGAAATAGCGGACGTTAAACTGACAACCAATCAACAACCCAATGTTTTAAATACATTCTGGACCAAGAGCGATGTCGATTTATCACGTGGACTCGATTTCACTCCACGCGGTGCAGTGCTTGCTAGATTCACCCATCTGAATCACGCCGATTTTGTATACACGATTGTCGTTAATAATCGTGGTAACAAACCACAGCGTGGCACTGTCCGTATCTTCATTGGTCCCAAAGAAGATGAACGTGGATTACCGTTCACCTTCAGACAACAGAAGAACTTGATGATCGAAATGGATAAATTCCCTGTAACACGTACGTTGTTGTTGTGTATTTACACTCTTAAAACTATTGATCTCAATTATTTTTGTTTCTTAAATATCTTCCGATGGTGACGCTTTTAAGAGCTTGCTTAAACGCCTAAAATTTAGTATTAGATGTAAATTTTTAAAACTAGCCGTGTTTGGTAAATTATCACATCATGTTCCTTTATCTTTCATTAATTAATGGTAATATTTTTTTTATACAGCATCTTATTTATTATGCTGCAATTTTGTTCATTGATGTATTTAAGTTTTAAAATGATGAGTTAATGAGTTAATATTCTTCAAACCTTGCGACTTAAATTTTTAATATTCGGTGGGAAGTATTTTGTCGTCTGATCATCAAAAAACGTATTGTATATAAATCAGCGTAGATTCTATGATTCGATACGTGTGCAAGTATTGCCGCTTGTTGCTTTTCTTACTATTAGCACAAACGTCCGAAATTGTTTTCTTAGACTTAAATTCGTCTCTCATTAAAGATGTATAAATTATTAAACACATTTACTCGTACTTATTGTTAAGATACAACAATATTTGATTACAGTTCGTCCAGGACAAAATCAAATTGAACGTAGATCAGCAGAATCTTCGGTGACCATACCTTTCGAAAGAACTTTCCGCAATTTAGATGAGAATAGACCGGTGGGAGGTGAGTCTTTGGAGCGGTTTGATTTCTGTGGATGCGGATGGCCGCAACACATGCTCGTACCGAAAGGAAACAAGGAAGGCTTCGCTATGGAAATGTTCGTCATGGTGTCTGATTATACTGGTGATCTTGTAAGTACTATTTACCAAAAGTCCTAAAATTTAAACACCTAAATATAGTTTAATATTCTACACATGGTTCAAAGAAAATAATGTTTCAATAGATTCTAGATAATTTTGAATAAGAAACGTTATACCCATACATATTGTGTCCATATCAGATATTAAATTATAAACGCTTCAAACTTATACTGCGGTAATTACGTAAAAATTTTGTTTGTTCTATCGAATACAATATTAGTACAATGATACCTATTAAAGTTGGCTTTGTTGCTTCAGTACATGATATAATACGTGGCTTGGTTTTCAACAAAATCGATGTTTTTGGTTTCATATATACTCCTTATACTAGTACCATTTGTCGATTTCTCAAAATTGAATTTAATGAACCAGTGCGTAAAGCTCGAGTTAAATAAAAATAAAAGTACAATAGAATTTCTATAATCCGGCACGCATAGCTCTGATTGTGACTGTGCCTTGCAAACGTCATTCGACAACCTTCGCGAACCATATTTCTCACAGACAAATCAGTCGTTGTCGAATGCACCGAGCTACAGCACTGAATTCGAATAATTAACGATCGATCTAAAGGAATGTATTAAATAGTATTAAATTATTTGCTTCGTTTTTACTGCATTCCAAGTATAATCCAATAATCTGGCGTGTCCTAAACTTCGGCATTGCCGGATTATCGGTGTTGTACTGTATTACGATAAACACAAAGTAGGGAAAATTAGTATTACTATCGTACAAATCAAAGAATTGTTAGCGTAATATTTTTCACTTGGTATTATTTGGAACATCTGACAATATATCATTGGTGTTTCTTTTGTTATACTCGATAAATGCTTGAATAACTTATTAATACACATTTCTGATATTAAAAACAAATATTTTAAGAACAAAATTAATTCTATGTAACTGTAATTGTCACTTTGCAATGTTCAGGTTGAACAAGAGGAGTCAACTGGTTGCAAGGATGCTGTAAGTTTCTGCGGATTGAGAGATAGGAAGTACCCTGACGCACGTGCCATGGGATATCCATTTGATCGTCAACCTCGTGCGGGTGTGGAAACTTTAGCTCAATTCCTTACCGGAAATATGGCGGTAACTGAAATAACGGTTCGATTTTCGGATACGGTTGTACCTAGATCTAGGTCTGGAAGCATGGGGAACACGTTAAGCTTTTCGCAGTGATATGTGTAAAAAAATTTTAATTAGAAAATGAACAAAATAGTAGTAACCGAGAACAATAAAAAGTAAATTATCATTGAACAACTTAAGTTTAACAATAACTTTAATAATGTCGAGCGTAATAGTACTTTTTTTTCAACGAAAACGTTTTTCTATTCAATTAAATTATTCGTAATGGAAGTGCATAAACAATTTGTAATTTTCACAGGAAGTTTTAATCTGTATGTATATTATACTAGTATCAGGTCGATCTATAAGTTGTTGACAGTTATTTTGCTAACATTTAAGCGAATATTTCGAACGTATCTTTAAATTTGATGGTAAACGTAAAATGAACCCACTGATTTTACTTTTTTCCGATATTTTTAACACTAAAATTACCAAAGCGATCAAATGACCGCTTCGAAATTTCTCATAGAAATTATATAAATCTTTAACGATGCATTTTTAAATATTCTCCACGATTCTCTGTAAAGTGTACAATCAAAGATTCGTTTCTCCCGCATTATGCATTTTTTTCAAATGTCTATCATTTTGGTTTCTTCGGTACAAATAGGTATACTTCAATCGTCGGTAGTTTTAGTGTTAAAGTTCTTTGACTCTTTATAAAAATATTTTTTACTGTTGTTTTTCATGATATTGATATCGTTAAATTTTCTGCTTACTAAAAATGTATATGATAATTTAATGTGATAATGTTAAAATTGGACGTTTTGTGTCATACGCGATTTAATATTGTTGCGATAAAAAATCATTTTATTTCGGTTCAAGTGTCGAGCGTTTCACTACTGTTTTTTTTTTTTTCAATTTTTCAAACACAGCACAGTATGTAAAAACTAATGGTTTCATTTCTTATACGTTCTTCCGAACTAGTTAAACAAATGATGTTGGTTTTTTATTTTCTATATCAACACATTGACAGCCGCTGTCGCGTACGAGTAATTTCACGAGCCAACGCTTATCGGTCGCTGTCATATGCGTATGACTTTGCACATCTATTTTTATAAGATATAGAGTAATTTTTTGCCATCATTTCGATATTAAAAAAAAAAAAAAAAAAAAAAAAAAGCAGTAAATATAGTGTAACAGTGATATTGCTACATCAACGGTTACTAAATTTTGAATTTAAAAAACGTACTAATACGTTATCAATATATACGCCAGCAATATATTAATATCTTGTCAATGTCAAAAAGGTATTTTTTTGCTCATAACTTAATATTTTAACAATTTACATCAAATTACAATACAATCGAAAAGAAATCGAACATGGTACAGTGTCTAGAAACAGAAAATGGGTGAATTTTTATTCGAGGATATAAGGGATAAGCGATTCGATAGATTATTATTATTAACAATGCGATTTATTATTAACAAAATATTTATCTTGTGAAACGTGTTATTTAAAAGTGCTATTTACCTCGTTATCTAACATAGAAAACTTGAAAATTTGGTATAGTTAACTTTCAGCTAAAAATAAAAATTGATAATTAAATGCTGTAACTTGATTTGTAGCGTGATTCAAATTTAAGGATAGTATTTTGTTCATATTTCTGTAATTTCAAATTATACATATAGTAATAAGTAATTATTCGAACTATTGAATAAATATATCGATGTTTTATGTTACTATAAGTAGATAATAGTGAATAAGATGCAAATGTAAAACACAAAAAAAATGTACAATTAAAAAGCTGAATTTAATTTCTTGCTGAATTTAATTACCCGTGTTATATATTATTAACAGTTATAGATAGATGTTTATTTTTAGCCTCTCAGTCATAAAAGAAAGCTCGGCTTACAATCTAACCCGAGTCATTCTTTCTTCATATACTCACTCACATCTCACACCTATTATACGTACATCTTATCTTGATCTTATCCTAATCTTATCCTGCTTCCTACTTGCTAAACTTAACCGCTAACCTGCTGACTATCTTTCCTCCTATTCCATTCCCTTCTCTTCTTCTCTAGTTTTCTAAGCCACTCTACCGCATTCTCTGTACACTTTTCATCTAGTAATTCCTCTGTGCTAACTCCTCTTTCCAATTTCCTACACTTTCTTACCGTATGCTCTAAGTTACCAAACTTATTCCCACAACTTGTACCATTCTCGTTGTCAGTAAAAAAGATGACAATTTGATTCTCTTTTATTTTGTTTCATGAATGAACAAAAATTTACCAGCTGATTTGATTTGTGATACTTATTGTTAGTATAAAATGGTATAAAAATGTTGATTTATGTAATAACAAAAGTATATGCCGTCCTTTGATTGTGCTTAAGTTTAATAAAAATCAGCCTTCCCTCACCTTTCTCCCAATATCTGTTCCATTTTTCTATAGATCCTATCTCACCTGTACCAATAACCATTGATTTCTGCTTTTTCTTTCCACTTTCAAATATTTCAGTAACTGTATTGTCCTTAGGTATCTAAATCTTTGGCAAAACTTTGACTTCTATATTCTGTTGTATTGCACTTGCAATTGTACTTCTTGATCCTTTACTCTTAGCTCTTTTGTTAATTGCTGTATTCTTTCTCGTTACTGCTGGGCTCCTATGAGTCTTCACCAATTTCTTTTCAAATAGTCATCTCTTTCTTTGGTACTTCTAGATTTCTGCCTTGCTACCTCCTTTTCACTCAAACATTCCTTTACCAATTTCCTCTCTGTTCCCATTTTAACCCTTTCTTAAACTTTCCACACTCTCAATCCTGTCCTTATTCTAATGTCTCTCTTTGTCTCATCCAAGACTATACATATAAAGAGTTAAAAAAAAAATTGATTAGTTTAAATAATGTTTTAAAAATTTGAATTTTTTTATTAATTTTTCTCTTAAATGTTATTTGATTTTCGTGTAAATTTGTGTTTGTAAATTATGAATTAAAATATTGGATACGTGTTTTTCTAATTTTTTGTGTTTTACCATATAACAATAATAATTATCAAATATAAAATTTTCTCTCAATCTATGCGAATTATACATAGTATTTGGAACCATATTGTAGAAGATATTATTTTTAAATATTTTTCCTGTTATATTCCTGCTAGATTTTTATATCTGTATATTCTGCAACTTTTTACCATTTAATTAAGCTTATAATGGTAGTTTATTTCAAAGGTTTTTCCGGAAGTTGCTCTCAAAAGTGCTCTTGAATTGTGAGCACACTTGCAAACAACTTTTGAAATTTTCACTCTGTGAAAGATGATAAGAAAAACTTATTAAACGCAATTTGCGATAGTTTTATTCTCAAATGGATACGTATTTATGTACTTAACATTCTGGTATTCTATGCTAATTCGATCTCTTTCCCATTTAAAATGTTTTCCATTTCCCCTAGGGTTCCTTATTAGGTATTATTAACATAATTATGCTTCCATCAAAGTGTTTATCGCGTTAACTGGATTAATTTTCATGCTTATAGAAATAAAATCAAAAAGTAAAATAAATGAATACACTAATTATTATATTATAGATTAACAAATATAAAAAGTATCAATAAAGCTGGAGTAAAAAAAGTAATAAAATTATACTGTTTTATAATGTATATTGTAAAAATGAATATTGTTTCAAAATGAAGTATACATGCATAAAAAAATATATAAAAACATTACTTTTAATTCACGTTTACTTTTGTCAAAAATATCTCAGAAAAAAGTACCTGTAGTATTATGTTTTATAGGCATACATTGCCTGGTAATAATATTTTATTAACTATTCATTTTTGGGAATATTTTTATATGATATTTTCTACTTAAAATTATACTCCCAATTAACTGGTAAATTTTTTATTTGTCGTAAATAGTAATACACCGTCTGCATGGAAAAATATGGCAGAGGAAAACTATGTATTATGGGCAGCGTAACTGACTTAGTTATTGACTAATTTTGTATACTTTTATATTCCATGAAAAAACAACTATTAGCACATTACTAATTGTACCAAATACATTTATTTAAGTATTTTTTAAAAGATAGTTGAAAAGATTTTTAGCATAACTGACTTACTTACTAACTAATTTTTTACACTTTTGTATTCCATGTGAAAACAATTATTAGCACATTACTAACTGTACCAAATACATTTATTTAAATATTTTTTAAAAGATATTTGAAAAGATTTTTAACATAACTGAAAAGCAGCATAACTGACTTACTTACTAACTAATTTTTTATATTTTTGTATTCCATGTGAAAACAATTATTAGCATATTACTAACTGTACCAAATACATTTATTTAAGTATTTCTTAAAAGATAGTTGAAAACATTTTTAACATATCTGAAAAGCAGCATAACTGACTTACTTACTAACTAATTTTTTATATTTTTGTATTCCATATGAAAACGATTATTAACACATTACCAATCGCATTAGATACATTTAAGTATTTTTTAAAAGATATTTGAAAAGATTTTTAACATATCTGAAAAGCAGCATAACTGACTTACTTACTAACTAATTTTTTATATTTTTGTATTCCACGTGGAAATGATTATTAACGCATTACCAATCGTCCTAGATACATTTATTTAAGAAGTATATCTTAAAAGATACCTGATAAGATTTTTAAGGAATTCCACATTATGAAAGATATTAATACAAAGATTGAAAATAAAGCTTATTGAATTTCTCTAAGCGTATTGTAGAACAAAATCTCGTAGAACGAAGTATGAAAAGAAAGAATTATATACATATTTCAAATGTTACAGTGAAAAATGGGAGATCTCCCCAAATGGTGAGCGATGTGTTAAAATAAATGCAATTATTGTAAGATGTAATGTTAAGAATGAAAAAAAACAATACGAACATTTACTACCAATATATTTATTATCATTTCTTATTTTTTTTCTGCCCCTAATACATACCAATGAAGTTCTCTTATTAATTACACCAGTTTCTAGGATTTATTAATAAATTATCAATTGAGTTAGACATCCTCTTTATTTGTTAATTTTTTTGTATTTTACATTTGCAACTTATTTTGTACAATTTACTTCTCGTAATGTAATGTATGTATAACTAAAATTGTAAAAAGTAAAAAGCAATAGAATAGGAAACTAATTACATTTAGCTTAATCTTCCTTGTGTTTTATAAAGCTCACATTAATTATGCAACAAGTATGATTGTATACATTTTTATATAATCTAATAAAAAATTCGTTCACAAGTTCCAAAATATTTATACAAACAAAGTCAAGAATTCTGATTCCAATAAAGTTCGAAATAAAAAAGTCCCTTGAACTGAAAAATATGATTGGGTCGCATAAACCCGAGCTCATAGGGGGATTAAATGTAACATAAATTCGATATTTTTTACGCAGCAATTTGAATAAATAAAAATTACTACATAGCACACAGCTTCAAAAATATGAACATAACATTGAATTTAAATTTGGTACACATGAAAATCAAATTGGAATATTTAATTATCAATTTCACTTTTTAGTTAAATTGCAAATCTTTTGCTTTGGATAATGAAGTAAATGATACTTTCAAATAACATTTTTCACGCAACGAATGTTGTATTATACTAATACAATATACGTATTAACCCTTTGCACTCGCGAACTTTTTTAAGTTTCAAAGGACTATTGTGAAAACTTAGTGTTCTTTTGGAAAGAGAAACAGAAAATTACAAATGTTTACGATTTTTTATTTACCTAGTTAATTTACTTTATTTTAAAACAAAAGAAGTGTTTGAATTGACGAAGATACAGAATTTAATTCAAAATTTAATCTCTGAAGAAAATTATAATATATAGCGGTGCCAGTCGAGTGCAAAGGGTTAATTAATCCTTTGCGGACGAGTACTAGGTAGCATTTGTTCTATATAAAACGAAATTCTACATTAAATACCTGAATATTAGCGTTAAAGAATAATATATATCGTTTTATAAAAATTTTATCGATAGTAACTGAATATAGTACGGTAATTTAATTTTTATAGTTTTTCAAAGTACGGTATTTTTCAGAACAATATTAAATATGTATAGCTAATTTTTCATTTGTTTATTGTTCTAGAAGCAACATCTGTCCGCAAAGGGTTAATACACCCTCTGAAAATTATAATTTCTTTATTATATTTCAATTACGAACAATTTAATTAAACGGAAGTAAATTTTTGTTTATAGAAATTACCAATAACCTCGAAGTATTGTAAAAATTTAAGCTGTTTAACGGTAACTTGTTCTGTTTATCAGTAATTTTTAATTTTTCCTTTTTTACCTATTTCTATTCGGTTCATTTTAGAGTTTAAAATTGAGGAAAAGCTAAATGTATTAGATCAACTTGTAAAGAAAAAGCTACAACACGCTATACGAACAACAGCGTGACATAAGAAACGTACAGTCCATGAATATGTTCATTATTACATAATGGTTAACACGTTACCCATATCTCCGGATTTAGACCTAGGTATAACCGTGTCCGAAAATCGAACCGTTATTCCAGTTACCGCCATATTTCCAGTGAGGAATTGGGCCAAAGTTTCAACACCTGCACGAGGTTGACGATCAAATGGATATCCCATGGCACGTGCGTCAGGGTATTTCTTATCTCTCAGTCCGCAGTAACTTGCAGCATCATTGCAACCGATTGACTCGCCTTGTTCAACCTAAACATTGCAAAGTGACAATTATAGTTACATAGAATTAATTTTGTTCTTAAAATATTTGTTTTTAATATCAGAAATGTGTATTAATCAGTTACCCAAGCATTTATCGAGTATCACAAAGAAACTCCAATGATATATTATCAGATTCTCCAAGTAACACCAGGTGAAAAATATTGCGTTAACAATTCTATGATTTGTACGATAGTAATTCTAATTTTTCCTACTTTGTGTTTATCGTAATACAGTACAACACCGATAATCCGGCAATGCCGAAGTTTAGGACACGCCAGATTATTGGATTATACTTGGAATGCAGTAAAAACGAAGCAAATAATTTAATACTATTTAATACATTCCTTTAGATCGATCGTTAATTATTCGAATTCAGTGCTGTAGCTCGGTGCATTCGACAACGACTGATTTGTCTGTGAGAAATATGGTTCGCGGAGGTTGTCGAATGACGTTTGCAAGGCACAGTCACAATCAGAGCTATGCGTGCCGGATTATAGAAATTCTATTGTACTTTTATTTTTATTTAACTCGAGCTTTACGCACTGGTTCATTAAATTCAATTTTGAGAAATCGACAAATGGTACTAGTATAAGGGGTATATATGAAACCAAAAACATCGATTTTGTTGAAAACCAAGCCACGTATTATATCATGTACTGAAGCAACAAAGCCAACTTTAATAGGTATCATTGTACTAACATTGTACTTGATAGAACAAACAAAATTTTTACGTAATTACCGCAGTATAAATTTGAAGCGTTTATAATTTAATATCTGATATGGACACAATATGTATCGGTATAACGTTTCTTATTCAAAATTATCTAGAATCTATTGAAACATTATTTTCTTTGAACCATGTGTAGAATATTAAACTATATTTAGGTGTTTAAATTTTAGGACTTTTGGTAAATAGTACTTACAAGATCACCAGTATAATCAGACACCATGACGAACAGCTCCATAGCGTAGCCTTCCTTGTTTCCTTTCGGTACGAGCATGTGTTGCGGCCATCCGCATCCACAGAAATCATACAGCTCCAAAGCCTCACCTCCCGTCGGTCTGTTTTCCAAGCTGCGGAAAGTTCTTTCAAATGGTATAGTCACCGAAGATTCCGTTGATCTACGTTCAATTTGATTTTGTCCTGGACGAACTGTAATCAAATATTGTTGTATCTTAACATTAAGTACGAGTAAATGTGTTTAATAATTTATACATCTTTAATGAGAGACGTATTTAAGTCTAAGAAAACAATTTCGGACGTCCGCGCTAATAGTAAGAAAAGCAACAAGCGTCAATACTTGCACACGTATCGAATTATAAAATCTACGCTGATTTTTATTTCATACGTTTTTTGATGATCAGACGTCGAAATACTTCCCATCGAATATTAAGAATTGAAGTCGGAAGGTTTGAAGAATATTAACTCATTAACTCATCATTTTAAAACTTAAATACATCAATGAACAAAATTGCAGCATAATAAATAAGATGCTGTATAAAAAAAAATATTACCATTAACTAATGAAAAATAAAGGAACATCATGTAATAATTTACCAAACACGGCTAATCTTAAAAATCTACATCTAATACTAAATTTTTGGTGTTTAACACGTTCGCGACGGGCCCTGATTTTTGTGTCTCCGGCTTGGGCCGGCGCTGTTTTTGATACTTTCTCCCAACTGGCGGGGTTGATTCAAATTAATCATATACCACTTGTGTGACCATTGTCTATCTTTTGTGCATAAAACAATCGAAATAAAAACACACATTGTTGCTTCTGTCAGATCACGACAGTAAATTGTTCTTTTATGTATATAAAGTTGTAAATAAATTTATTAATTACAGTAATCAGTTGAATAAATGCTATGATGCAAAAATAGCTCGTGTGCCACCGGTGGCTCATACCGCCCCGTGGGACAATTCTGTATGTACCATCGGTGGCTCATCCCGTTCCATGGAACAGACAAGAATGTACCACCGGTGATACATCCCGTCGCGAACGTGTTAAACAAGCTTTTAAAGCTATTTCACCATCAGAAGTTATTTAAGAAACAAAAATAATTGAGATCAATAGTTTAAGAGTGATAATATACAACAACAACGTACGTGTTACAGGGAATTTGTCCATTTCGATCATTAAGTTCTTCTGTTGTCTGTAGGTGAACGGTAATCCACGCTCATCCTGCTTTGGACCAATGAAGATACGAACAGTGCCTTGTCGTGGTGCGTTATTGAGATTATTAACGATAATCGTGTATGA
>SMSQ01019020.1:7353-22764 GCA_019453375.1 Ctenoplectra terminalis | reverse complement strand
TCACAAAATAATGTTATTTCCCCTCAATTGTTGGTGACGCTTTGAATGGTACGATTGAGTTATGAAGAGTTCATCAGATAATAATATTATTTCCCCTCAATTTTTGGTAATGCTTTGGATGGTGCGATTGAGTGGTAAAGGGTTCATCAGATAATTATATTATTTTCCCCTCAATTTTTTATGACGCTTTGAATGGTGTGATTGAATAGCGAAGAATTCATCAGTTAATTATATTATTTTCCTCTCAATTTTTGGTAATGCTTTGGATGGTGCGATTGAGTGGTAAAGAGTTCATCAGATAATATTATTTTCCTCTCAATTTTTGATAATGCTTTGGATGGTGCGATTGAGTGGTAAAGAGTTCATCAGATAATATTATTTTCCTCTCAATTTTTGATAATGCTTTGGATGGTGCGATTGAGTGGTAAAGAGTTCATCAGATAATATTATTTTCCTCTCAATTTTTGGTAATGCTTTGGATGGTGCGATTGAGTGGTAAAGAATTCATCAGATAATATTATTTTCCTCTCAATTTTTGATAATGCTTTGGATGGTGCGATTGAGTGGTAAAGAGTTCATCAGATAATATTAATTTCCCCTCAATTTTTGGTGATGCTTTGGATGGTGTGATTGAGTGGCGAAGAGTTCATCGGTTAATTATATTATTTCTCCTCCATTTTTGGTGACGCTTTGGATGGTACGATTGGGTGGCGAAGAGTTCATCAGACAATAATATTATTTTCCCTGCAATTTTTGGTGACGTTTTAGATAGTGCGAGTGAGTGGCAAAGAGTTCATCGGATAATAATATTATTTTCCCTCAATTTTTGGTGGCGTTTTGAATGGTGCGATTGAGTGGCGAAGAGTTCATCGGTTAATTATATTATTTTCCCCTCGAGTACAAAAACAGTTCTTATTGCTCCTCGTCGGGTGGTGCCATTGCATCTTTATCGACGAATATTCCTACATATCCAGATATGTCATCGCATTCAGTCAAAGAGAAGTAGGAAACGATCCACTGATAGCCTACGCATCCCGCAGCCTAAACAAAGCTGAGAGAAACTATTCAGCTACAGAAAAGGATTGTTTGGCGATGGTCTACGCTGTTAAGTACTCGAGGCCTTATATCTACGGAACCAAATTCACCCTTGCAACGGATCACCGACCGCTAGTTTGGCTACACTCTGTTAAGGACCGAACATCAGGACCCATGAAGTGGAAACTCAGACTCTTAGAGTATGAGTACCACATTGTCCATAAATCTGGGAAAACGAATAAAAATGCAGACGCATTATCACGCAATCCCACTTCTGTCTGCTTACCACTTATCCCGCGAGAACGCAGGGATCTCGACTTGAAGGATCAAGTACCGAAAACGGACGCAAATATCGATTTAATAGGATATCGCACACGACAGCTACAAGAAGGTAGAGAAAAGTGACCAATCTATCAAGAGATATGCAGCAGTTTGGATAAAACACTTTAACACTTTAACGTCCGCAGGCTTCAAGCTAGAACTTTCACCTGCCACCCGTACTTTCCGCATAATATTGTGGGGATATAATTAAGTGGGATGAGACTTTGGTATATTTGTAAAGTTTAATGTAAAATATAATACAATAATCCTTCCGACGCTAACTCTAACACACTGTATACTCTTAACTGCTGCCTACGCTTAACTTCAACTGCCCCGTCGCTGAACTCATTCACACTTTTATCATTCGCTCTTCTCATTCTTTCCTCTGCTCTCACATGCACCCTTTCTCCCTTGCACTCCAGCCCTTGCATCTATAGTCCAAACTCTCGCAGTCACGTACACGGTTTTCCCAATCACTTGGTTCACACGGTTCGATCACTCGGTTCCAAACATTGTTTCCTCGCATCCCTTCAACCAATCGAAATCATTTTGTTCGCAGTCACGGTTTCCCTAAAGATACCGGCGCCGTCCCGTCGCGAGGAGACCGGCCGCACGCACTTGAACAACTAACATTCATACCTCTTTCAGCTTGGCCCAAACATTCACTCGTCTCACACATTCCTTATTTCTAACACCCTACAATATTCATATTGAAACTGTTATAGAGTTTTACTAGATGTAAAATATAAAAGATTTTGTGGCGGTCCTCTTACACTCCGCCACCAGAGGGATGCATAACACCGACTTTCCCGCAGGTCCTCGAGAACAGTTAGTACTTGTACCGATCCCTCTCCTAACTTCAACATCTCCGCGTCTAAGGTACGGTCCTGTTAGAATGCCTTACAAACGAGTTCACTAGTAGGTCCTGAACGAAACGCCCTTCCTATTCTTTTCTTTCCTTCTTTCACCCGCCACAGTTTATGTTAAGTCGTAAATTGCCGTTCCGCCATAAATAATCAGTTCCGTAAAAAGGCGAAGTACTTTACAAGCAATCGCCGGGAAAAAACGTCCCACCTGGACACCAGACGCGCCTGACCCAAGCCAAGGGACCAGAACGCCGTTAGCTGACAAAACAACAGACAAAAACAGTTATACATTTTCCCACTAACTATTCCTACTACTACACATTTTTCCCACCCTCGCTACACTAGACACACCCATAACACAAAAATCATCCAATAGACCCAGAATTCACCCACTCCAGACACACCCAACCAATCACAACAGACACGAAAATTTAGACATACCAAACAAGAACACAAGATGGGAGTCAACATCTAGACAGCAACAAGCATCAGTCAAAATCAAGAAACAGTCACAATCAGTCATTCAAAGACACACGCACAAGCATTAAACATACAACCATCAAACACACAAAAATACAGTCCACTAAACATAAATTAAGGGTTCCAGTCAGAATACGATTTCTGAGGGCAGAATCCGCGTTAGTCAATCGTCGCGAAGACAAACCTCGACGCTCTGACGCATAAACAGTTTAATTAATTAATTATGATCGAGGTTTATGTGAGTTATAATGATCTGGATAAACATATAATCAACCATACAATTCAACTCTCTCGACTCTAATCTCTACTTAACGACACGCTCGACTCTCATTTCCACACTGCCTTTTTCAGCCCAGAAAACCCTCGTTAGTTCCATTTCCTTCCTTCCTCGGACTCCTATAAACAATGGTGATGCGCCGACCCATCGTCCGTCCGTTGGGTTTGGTTTTCGTCCGTTATTGCTTTCGCTTTTACTATCTTCTTCCTGTCCTTACACATCCTTATGAAATAATATTCTTATACCTATTCCTATGTAGATAGAGAATGTCTTGGTGTGTGTGTGTGTGAAAGAGAGATCCTTCGTAAAACCTAGGTCTCAAGTTTTCGACCGCACCAGTACGATGGGACCCCGTTTCCAATTGGTTCGGCCTTTACCCGGAAAATAATCTAACAGAACCGAGGAAAGATAGTTTTAGTTAATTTTTAAGTCGACCACTGTAAAAGCACTTCAATATACACTGGCCTTCAGCCATGCACAAAGCCAAATTCAATCTTCACGTTTTATGGCGCACACGGCCAAATCATTATCAAACGGGACACAACTAATATCAGGACAGAAGGGCCCACAGTCTCACTTCTGAATTTGTAGGAGGAAAAGAGTCGGCCGATCGGATTGCCTAGACAGGGACTCGAACCCGGATCTTTCGCTTCTCGGGCAACTGCTCTGACCATTAACGCTTAGACAACCGCGCTTGCCAAGAATAACTGTGCTACAATTAGAACTCAATACCATTGAATAACAAAAGAGAAATAAGAAACAAAATGATAGACTGCGCGTTGCTAAACAAAAGATGAAATATCTCCCAATTGACTCGTGCAGCGATTTATTCCAAAACGGGGAGATCTCTCCATTTGGTTGGCTAAGTGTTAACACATTGACGACGGGACCTTGTTTCTGTAAAACTTACTAGGGAATAAAGTTACGATCGAATAAATTCTTGGTCATATACTTTCGAGAATAAATTGTATTCTAAACATAGCTCTTAATTTCAAATTTGAACCGAACGAATTACTTTTTAAAAGCTACCTTTCATATATCGTCGTTTCCTATTCTCACCTTTTCAAGATCTGAAATACAAAACACGAGAAATCTCGTTACCCGTCCTCAATGTGTTAACACATCTTGCGTGGGAAGCGACTAAAGTCGTTTTTCACGGATTATTGATGGATTATTGTTATCCATGGGTTTTTGTGATGTTTTTACGATAAGATCAGATATACATGCGTTGCAAAAATACAAAAGGTGCGTTGGAAGAATGAATTCCTATGAATTCGGTAAGACTTTGGCGGCAAAGTGCCCGCGCAAGATGTGTTAAGCTATCTAAGGTCGATCGGTAACTCTTCCACTCCTAGTCCTTATAACCTGTATGCCCGAATGGGCGAAGAGACACGGCTGCGTCGCCCTCAGGCAACCAGTCACAGAATATTCTGTCCCTATCTACTTTCTGGCGAAACCACTGCCAAGAAAACGAGCTTGGAAATCCTTCTAATCAAAACACAACAGAATCGCCGCCTACATCTCTTTACGGTAGTATAGCCGCACTCTATATCTGAGGTGTAAGAATTTTAAGTGTCATCAGGTATGCTTGAGCGAGTGATCGTTGAATGCGTGCGGTCGGGGTCGTTTTGCGACAGGATGGCGCCGGTGGTTGAACCTATTGAGTGGTGGTGCGAATAGATTTATGGTTGCGAGTGAGACCGAGCCGGGTATGTTTGGAAAAGTGTGACCGTGGCCGAGTGTCTTGGCTGGTCGAAAGAGTGTTTGCGAAGAGTGTCTGGGTTATGTCTAGGGTATGTTTGGGACTGGGAAATTGGGCCGTAAGAATGAAGTATACGTGACTGCGTGATTGGAAGGAATGGATGAGCAGATTGTGGGTGCGAGTGAAAAGGGATGCGTGTGAGGAAAAAGAGAGAACGATTGGGAATGGGTATTATAAGGGTGTGAATGTTCGGACGCGAGGTAGTTGTTATGTTGGAATGGTAAGGGATCGGTGACAGTAAGGCCAGTAAGAATATTGTAAGTGTGAATTGTGTTCAGTTGTTAAATATATAATCATTATACTCTACTATCACGAGAGTTAAGTAATTCACCCTCCTTTACAGAGGCTATAGGCTAACTCCTCAATAACACGTAGCTAATTAGTGGGTCCAGAAGGCTAAGATCACACACTTGTTCTCGTAGATGGGCAAGAATGCCCCAATTCCACACTATTTAGTTCACATCATGAAGTTACGATACCCGATAGATACCAAGAAACAATAAGTAGCTTTCTACTTGTAGCATGCTCTACACAAATCCTTTCCCTAGATGAAGACAGAAGTTTTAGAGGTTTCTTGACTTTACGTCAGATTTGCTTGCATATTTTATTAACAAACTGGATGCTTAGGGCTGCAGCGCCTGATGTATTAATAAACTACAAGCCGTATAAACGTACACTTGCTTGCGCGAGGTGAATTATGTAAAGTAGGTAATAAAAGATTAATATTTAATAGAATTCTTTTCCATTTCTGTAGGACCTTCACGTATAAAATTACAAACACAGGAATTGTAGGAGTGGTAGGTTTGGAACAGGTAAAAATACTCAGGAGGAACTCTCAACGCAAAATATAAAATGTCTTTAATACAAAATAATATCTCTTACATGAGCTATACTCTCTAATTCTATATCTTTAACTCCAAGGTCTCGCACTCTCTCGACTCTCTCCCAGATTGATTCACACGCGAATTTTCTCCAACCCTAATATATTCAAAAATTCTCTCTCTTTTCATTCCATAATCTCCTTCACTCTGTGCAAGTATTCTCAGAAAATCTTCAGTCACACGGTGATCTCGATCACTCGGTCCAAACACTCTTCTTTCGCACCTCTATCGCACTGTCCCCAAACGCTCTTCATTTTCACATTTATCGTACTGTTCCAAACTCTTTTCTTTTGCACCTCTATCACTCGGTTCCAAATATTCTTCGCTCACGTATCTATCGCTCTAGATTAAACATTCACTCCACCATTCCCACAATACGATCCGTTTTTGTTTGTTTTTTTAAATGGTACATATCCAATTTTGAAAGAAAGTAAGTTAAAGCTAGTTTCGGTTATAGATTATTATTTCCTTTTTATATTTATAACAACGAATCTAGTACAGTACAATACACTGAAGAATTAGTGAACAGAAGGTTAACTTTGAATTACAAAATTTTTTTTTTAACTAGTCAGCTGTGGCGAATTCTTTTCACAGCGCGCATCTACGTGTGTCGCGAGAATCTAACCAGTGCATACGGGGATGCATGAATCGATCTCAAATTATTTTAACTTTTTATTTTTTTGTTTTATTTTGTTTTATTTCGTTTTGATCTCCAAAGATTCTAAACATATTGAAATTTACGAATATATTTTAGTTCTTGCTAAAATTGCAATTCAAATAGCAAATGGTAACTAAATTTTACGCACAACGGATATAGTCGTCATGACACAAAATACTGCCATTTCTCTATGACGGATATAGTCGTCAAACACAGCTGACTAGTTAAACTGATATAAATCCATTTGCTCTTCTTCTCCCAGAGTCAAATTTTGCTGATTAAAGTACGATGTTACTGTCATTTCCTACAGATTATTCTTTTATTAAATTTATTATAATAAAGTTCTAAATTATGTACATCAAACGAATACATTTTTACATATAATAATATACAATATAACTTTATTACTGTTATTCTAATTATTATTATTTATATTTTTAAATTACGTTTTAGAAAATTGGACTTCAACTGAAATACAAAAAATTAGCAATTAGCCGTGTCTTTTACAATTTATTATGTTTAAACGTGGTATCAATCCCTTTGCAGTTAATAATTAATAAAAACGTTTTACATAGATAATATTCATAAAAATTATTATGCAATAAAACTAAACGTGTCTATAATATTTAAAACGTAAAACAAGCTCCTTCGTATTTAACAATATTTTTAAATAGGTTAAAATGCAAAAAAATAAACATTTTGAAATAAAAAAAAAAAATGGACTGTTACCACTTTAAAAGAACAAAAACGATTCATATTTTAATTTCACTGTCTGCTACAACAAACTGCTAATTCTGTACATAACTAATGCCGCGTGTCTTGCATGTTACTCGAGAAAGACGCGCTCCTCTACGCGAAAGGGTACTCAGATATTACGTTACAATATCGGTAAATTCTTCATCCCCCTTGATTCAACGTTCGGTCTTTCTCGTTTCCTCTTGTTTCTTCCTACCCTTACTCGCTCACTCTTTCGCCACGTTGCGTCAAGGTTTGAGCAGGCTGAAGTCTGACTGAGCCTACCATCAAACTCCTCCTCGAGAGCAAGCTGGATGTTTACATTTCAATTATCCGACGCCTCGTCCGTGCCATTCTTAGTATTTGCATGATTTAGTAGCTGAAGAAGCATGCCTTCCTGCGTCTAGAGCTATCTCTGCTTCGGCAATTATCAGAATATAATTCGATGAGATTTGTAGGTGTTTAGAGTTTCATTTGTAAAATACGATACACTATACGACAACATTTTGAGACTTCGCATGCGACTGTCTACTTGAAAAATATGTATTACCACATCTTAAGCGGGTGTCTTCTCTTACTGATTTTTTGCAATTCGCGCGCAAAATTAGTTCTGCAAAAAATAGCTATAACTTTTGAACTACGGTTTCTTTCTAAAAATTAATTTCTTTATTCGCTTTAAAAAAATTAAAATACTTTCTCGAAAATCGTAAATGAAAAATAAAATAAAAAATTTAAACAATTCTTCATCGTCACATTCTATTATATCGCTGTCCATTTTTTGGAATTTACTGTAAAAAAAAGTTAAGTTATAGTAAAAAAATCACTTTGTCACCAAAAAACGGATAATTCGTAGAAAACCAGTTTTGTTGTTTCCCGCGCTTTAATAACAATATGCACAAAACGAGTTCAGTCGTTTCTCGCTTAAGATGTGTTAAGTTTGAGCGAACGAATTTATGTTACAACCCAATAGAACAATTTTATCGCATCGTGATATTTTACTATAAAGTGCTATAATAGTAATAAAGAATAAAATCATTGAAGATACTTTTGTCTGCAATTTAACTAATATTCTGTCAAGAATAAAGTCTCCGGATACTTTTGAGCGCTAATGTATACGATCGACTATGCGGAAAGAGGTAAAATTAACCCTCTGTCCTTCATTTTCCCAACTTAATTTGTCCCTTGATGTCAAATGGAAACAACGGTGAAAAGTTAATGCAATGAAAAGAGAGATAATTAAATCTGCACATTGTTTCATTGAAAATAAGATAAAATTCAATTCCTGTACATTCGGATATAAAATCTGCGTCATTTGTAAATAACAAAGCGATGCGAGTGAAATGATTCTTGCGTGGAAAATGTGTTCGACTGGGAAAAATTTGGAACGGGAGTTGAAGAATCCATCGTTTTAATTCAGCGGTGAAGCAAAGGTCTTTACAAATTGACGAAATCATATTAAGAGGAAAATATTCGCTTCATCCGATTTCCTTCTTCAGAATCGTTCAATGGAATTTGAATTCATTAGTCTATCTTTAATCGATTAATCGGCTAGGCAATTCAAGGATCTTCCCGAGTGGTAGGTAAATGAACGTGAACAGGGAATCATAAGAAAGGGACGACAGAAATGAAAAGAATCTCTCTTTAGGGAGAAGAAAAACTCGGAAAACGAAACCTCGGTGTAATATTCCGGGAAATTCCACAAATCGATGGAAGAAACGGAAACGAGCGAAAGGGAAAAACAAAGAAGGATGGAAGAAACCGAAGCGTAGAGGGGAAGAAAAGTGGAACAGTTCTGCGCTCGTTAAAACGCGCAGCTTCAGCATCCACTGGAAACCGGAAGAAAGAAAGCCTCTCTCATTGCGGAACGTGACCCGTTTCCTCTTTCTTCGATTTTTCATAGAATAACTATTGCTTCGTTTCTTTTCAAAAAGCTTTGCCATTTTTCGCCTTATCTCACTTTCTTTCATAAAATGCGAAACCGAGCAACAGTTGAACAACGAAGATGCTAACAGAAGCGGTTTTAAATGTTGTGTCGTCTATCTCTCCATTTGCAAATATAATTATTTTTAAAGGAATCACAGATAGGATAATCATTTTCAACGTTTTGTTGTTTAGTTTGTCTAGAAAACATTTTTTGGACACAGTATGATATTATATTTTTTTTATTAGATTAATATTAGAACTGCTGAAGAGGTTTGTAATTTTTTCATAGAAATTCTATGAATTTACAAGCGTGCATTTTTAACGCTAGAACTACTGTACTAATCAAAATGACTCATTCGTAATTTCTGATAGAAATTTTATTAATTTACAATGGCACATTTTTGGGGATTTTCTATAATTTTTTGCAAAAAATATGCACAAGGAATTGCTATCCTTATTATAAGAATTTTTTCAAATACTCATCTTGATTTCTTTGCTACAAATAAATGTATTTTAATCGTCGGTAGTTCTAGAGTTAAGCATATTTGGTGATTTTCTGTAAAATATATGGATAGAGATCTGTTTTTTTGCATCGTGTATTTTTTTTATATACTTATTATTTAGATATCTTTTGGTAAAAATTGGTATACTATGCTCGTTAGTAGTTCTGGCGTTAATACTGTCATTATTACATTAATACTAGAACTACTGAAGAGGATTGTAATTTTTTACAGAAATTCTATGAATTCACAAGCGTGCATTTTTAAGAATTCTTCGCGATTTTTTGTAAAATATTTGAATGGAGATGTGTTTTTTTGCATCGTGTATTTTTTTCATATAACTATCATTTAGATAACTTTGGTAAAAATTGGTATACTATGCTCGTTAGTAGTTCTGGTGTTAATACTGTCATTATTACATTAATATTACAGCTACTGAAGAGGATTGTAATTTTTTACAGAAATTCTATGAATTCACAAGCGTGCATTTTTAAGAATTCTTCGCGATTTTTTGTAAAATATTTGAATGGAGATGTGTTTTTTTGCATCGTGTATTTTTTTCATATAACTATCATTTAGATAACTTTGGTAAAAATTGGTATACTATGCTCCTTAGTAGTTCTGGCGTTAATACTGTCATTATTACATTAATACTAGAACTACTGAAGAGGATTGTAATTTTTTACAGAAATTCTATGAATTCACAAGCGTGCATTTTTAAGAATTCTTCGCGATTTTTTGTAAAATATTTGAATGGAGATGTGTTTTTTTGCATTGAGTATTCTTTTTATATAACTATTATTTAGATATCTTTGGTAAAAATTGGTATACTATGCTCGTTAGTAGTTCTGGTGTTAATACTGTCATTATTACATTAATACTAGAACTACCGAAGAGGATTGTAATTGTTTACAGAAATTCTATGAATTTACAAGCGTGCATTTTTAAGCATTTTTGGTGATTTTCTGTAAAATATACGGATAGAGATGTGTTTTCTTGCATCGTGTATTTTTTTTATATAAGTATCACTTAGCTATCTTTGGTAAAAATCGATATACTATGCTCGTTAGTAGTTCCGGTGTTAATGTTTGTAAAAAGTTTTACTTCTTGCATTTATTTTATATCTTTTCTTACGTCTCTATTTATTCTTTATTATTGTTGTTTCGTACAAAACATAAAACTGTCCCGTCCGAAGGAACAGAAAAACGCGAGGATCATCGTTGGCCAGTTTATGACAGACTTAGAAAGAAAAAAGCTATTTTTGAGCACCGTCGTCCAGAGACTTTATTTCACTTTTACAATAGATTTAGTTTATTTTCGTCTTCACTAGCTATGCACGTGTCATACAACTTGGCGTTTCCTAGAGGTAAGGCGAATAGTCGTTGTTCTAGAACACTCGAACTTTGGGAAATTCCGCGGCTTTGCCAAACCTTCGATATCCTCACGTCCTAGCAAGTATCGCGCCACCCGTTCCAAGAGAGACGCGCTGAGGGCGCAGTGGAAGGGTGGTCCAAAGGACACCCTGATTGGAAATTTAGCCTTTCGTGAAAAAGCAATCAGAATATTTTGCTAGGAAATCGAGCCGTCTAGCGTCCGGACACGCTGGAATTTTGTTAGATCCAAGCCAAGAATCAAACGAACAAAATCATAACAAAAATATTTCTACCGAGATCAAATTTAAGTACCATTCCAAGACTTCTGCGGTCACGCACAATTATTACCAAACTAAACAAACATACTCAGTCGCGATCCAAATTTGTGACCAATAACAAATCGACGGGACATACACGACAATCGTATAATATTTTTTTTTTTTTTTTAATTTAAATTTAAAGTTGCATCAACCCGAATGGGTTATTAGCAACCACGTAATTTGACCGTCAGGAAAACGTTGATTTAATACGAAACCAATGAAGTAAATTTCACTTCAGACATGTGCAAAAGCAGATGGATGACTGGGATACAGTCCCAGTGCAAGACGAAAGTGACCATTAGACTAGGTAATACCATATTGGATCAAAGATTAAATTAGGCGCAGAAGATTTACATGTTTCAAAAAACTAAGCAGGTTTTTACACGATTTGACGGTTCTAGTAAGTTCTTTAGTGTCTTCCTTTATTTGAAATAATTTCCTTTCATTTTCCGTATAATATTAATTTATTCTGTTTTCAGTATTAATCTCACTACTGAGCAGTTAAAGAAATAACGCTTGGTAATTAACAAAATAATACTTCCATTAATATAGCTTAAATAAAAACATGGATAACGGTGAAAATAAATAAAAATCGTATTTATAACGAATAAAATATTTTCACATTTATAACCCGGAAAAGCAGTAAAAAATTATTTTCCACTAGCAATTAAAAATCATACATTCTATCAGCGGTATATTTTTATTCGATTATTCCATATCGCCTGCATTTAATTAATACTAAATTTAATTAAAGAATTCGATACAAATTGTAATTAATTTTTGTTCAATACGCGTAGCTTTCAAAATGTGATGCGTCTTACGACGCATAGTTCGTTATTTTAATTTTTGATAACCATTCTTTAGTGTAATAGGATGCACGATAAAGATTTAATAATTATTTTGTATAATTCTTTGTATATCGATTAAAAATTTTTAGGGAATATTCTTAAGGACTTCGACTTTGAGAAAATGTAAGAAAAGAAAATGGATTTTTTTTTAAATTTCGCAGTGATGTTCTTCCTTAACCTGTTAACCCATTCGAGATGACGATTTTTTTCGAACACGGTCCCCAGGAGCGAAATTTTTTTTTTCTTTGTATTGTTCATTTTTAATAGAAAAAACATGTTTACTATGGAAATTACCCAATTCGTAAGTGAATTCACATAAATAAGATCATTGCACACCGGGTGTGCAGCTCGCTCCTCGGAAAATTTTAGTAGTATTTTTCATGTAAGAAAGGCTTGAGATAATTTTTAGATTTTTTGGTACACAGTAAAACCAATGCCAAATTTTGTTTTCCTGTACTTTACAGATTTCATTAGTTCCAGAAAAATCTAATTTCGACGACTAGTTTACTCAGAATAACTGATAATTGCACATTACTGTTATTGCACACACGGTGTGCAGGCTGTCTTATAGCCTCGGAAATCCATTGCACACACGGTGTGCAATCGGTCTCGAATGGGTTAAGTGCGTTTAGTTTCCAAAGGCCACCACAGGGTGCGGAGATAAAATCAAGCGATGACGTGTATACACGTGAAACGCAAGGTAAATGGTCCTACTATAAATTTTTACAAAAAATGAGGAATGATTATATTTTTATTAGTCAGAAAAATTTATTTTACACGACGTGCATACGCGTCGAACGCACTGCAGAAGAGATTCGGCCTGACGTGTATACACGTCGAACGTACTTAGCAGGTTAAGTAATTCTGAAATCTAAGGTATCGGATAATACTGGCTTCGAGCAACTGAAACGTTCGTCTGAAATGAACCGTATTTAACTTAACTAAATTTATTTAAATGCTATTCACTTGCACTCGATTCCAGAGCACATATTCTGTAAATGATCGATGTACCTTCCCCGACAAAAAGATTGACCGAGCAAACGCAGCTCCTTTCACGGAACATTTCGCGATTTCATCCAACATCTATTTCTATCTTAGAATGTTATAAATACGTGTAATACTTTATTTCCAGGCTTGTCAACGTTCAAAGTATTGTGAATAATCGTAAATATGGATCGAGCCAACCGTATTACAGAACAGTTTGAAAGAAATCTATCGTTCACGCTACATCAATCATTTTTATGTAACGTAAAGCATCAATAATGTTTCTGTTATAATAACATGATTTACAGTTGGACGGACATTAAAAACATATGACGTGAATATTAATTGCTTTCACATATTTATGAAACTGCATCGTTCAATTATCGATGTGCAACCAGTCGTGACGCTCGATAAAATAAATCGTATTACGGGACGAAATGCAATATTGTTGATTTTAATTCAGTTTAACTTCTTTATTTCTGTTAAAATTATAAAATCTACATTGGTTAACAAGTGTTTCATTTATTTGGCAAATACTAATTTAAAAACAAAAATGGATTTGGTTACTGTAAAACATTTTTATGTTTTTTTGTTGGAAACATTAAATAGCTTTACTATAGCAAATAAAAAAAAATAAATAAAAGAGAGAAAAAGTACATGGAAATGTTCTTTAATTACAATTAGATAAACGTTTGAAGCGAATTTTTTTTTCTTAATATGATTTCGTTAATTTGTAAAGATCTGTTGTCATGATTCATTGCTAAATTAAAATGATGAATTCTTTAACTTCCATTTGACATTTTTGTCAATTGGACACATTTTATTCGCATCGCTTTATTGTTTGTAAATGAGATTTTTATGCAATTCTGCATGAAATGCAGAATTATAAAATGAATTGCATTTTATGCTGATTTTTATGAGAATTTTTACAGGAATTTAATTTTTTTTTTATCTTCAATTGAAAAATTTGAAAATTTTATTATTTATCATTGCATTAGATTATGAAACGTTGTGTTAAATAAATACTTAACCCTTTCGCTACTATTAGGCCAACTATAGTTGCTCGAGCATTGGATGTTACGAGTAAGCATAATCGCCTAATAGATCGCATTCATATTTGCAAATTGCAGGCCTACAATCGGGAAAAATAATATCCATTGTATGCGTACATGGTAAATTAGACGATTTAACACGTTGACTGCCACGTCACCCATATTCGGGTGACAGTAAAGTTTCTGATCGGGCCGCGTCACCCCAATACGGCTTATTTGACTACTTGCGAAGGATATTCGTATATGTTTAAAAAGATATTTTGCTGAGGAAGTAACAAAACTATTGAATATTAATTAATATAAACTAAGTTAATTATATAATAAGTAAACTAAATTAATTAATATAACGAAGAATACGCTTCGTACAGCGGTACGCGTGAGGGAGATTTTACTGTAAACGCGCGTAGCAGTCAACGTGTTAATATATAAAAACACAAAGAATGATTATAGCAAAACGATGTGACATAAGTCACTAGTAAGTACTACGGTCGCGTTTTTCGCCTGAGATCTCCGTAGTAAAAGGTTAATTGAAACAAAAATACAGGGTTGTTTGTTAGACGAAATTAGAACGACTTTAGGGTAACAATTATTTAGAAATTAATCTTTTCAGTATTTTGTTTATTGGACTTTCTTGAAACATCATTGAAAGATGCTGTAACGCGTATCGATCGTCAAACAAACTGATACATTGATTCAACGTGGGAGTGCTGGCGGATAAAACAGACTGACTAGTCCTCAGGAATCCTCGGGCTGGTCAGCAGAAAGTGCAATAAAGCACAGGTCAAAAAAGACCTTGCAGGTGGTAGATCTTATGCGTTGCGGGGGTATGCACATATTCTCGGTGAATCCAAACATTTCTTATAGAAATTTTATAAATTTACCACGATGTATTTTGGGGAATTTTCTATGACTTTTTGTAAAAAGTATGTACAAAGAATTGTTATCCTTATTATAGATACTTTTTCAAATACCTATCACTTTTATTTCTTTGATACAAATAAGTCTACTTTAATCACCGGTAGTTCTAGCGTTAAAGGGAATTTTGCTTTCACTTTTTTCTCCGTTTTCTCCCATTCACACCTAAGGTTCGATGCAGACGAGCAACTTTGTCCTTGCAATCTCGTTGCAATAATCTACACAACTTTCAAAATTTCTAAGTTACTAGAAATCAGTTTTCTGGGAGATTAGAATTTCTAGTTTTATGCCAGTTTGACGAATTTCAGACTTTAAAATAGAATTTATAAGTAAAAAGTGTGCTAAATAAATTTCTATTGATGAAAGTTGATTGATTTAAAATAAAATGAATTAACATCATAATATAGTTATTGTATAACAATGATGAAATTCTGTTTACTTCATGAATATGTTTCAATATCATGAATAAACGAAAGCTGAT
>SMSQ01019019.1:0-11928 GCA_019453375.1 Ctenoplectra terminalis | reverse complement strand
AACGTGTTAACTAATTCTTTGTTATACTGCAACCAGAACTAGAAACCCCCCTTCTCTGAAGTCAACGGGCATCGAATTCCAGCCGATACCACAACAATGACCGAAACCTCGAGCGAGGCAATTTCAAGTCCCTCCAAATCTCAGCGACGCCCAACGAGTATACCTTTCCGTTAAGAAGGGGATCGGGGGAGGGGGTGAGTAGGGTTCGTTCGTTAACTGGACGCAGAGTTTTCCGATTCACTTACGGTTTGACAAGTTCGCCACGTTCCAAGCGCGCTTGCACGCGAAGCAAAGAAGGAGTAGTCTGAAGGGTCGACGAAACAAAACATCGTAAAGCACCCTCGTCTGTAGAGGATGCGACCTGTTAGCCCGGCATTCAGGCGAGTGAGAAAAGTGGCTGTGAGAGGTGGCCGGCGATGCATAAGGGCGCGTTTCCAGAGGACGGCTTATCCCCGCCATTGAAATTTATTTAAGGTAACACCCGAAGGTCTCTTTGCACGTATCCGTTCGCCACTGTTCAGTTCTATCGGCGTCAGTGATAAAAAATATTGTTTCCCTGCTTTTAGGTGTGCGTGTGTGTTCGTTGAGACAGGTTAGGTTCAGCGTCGATTTTTTGCTTCCAGTCTCGACGATGCATGCGTGCCGTGTATTAACTTTTTGCACTCGAAAGGCGATTCTCACTTGCCAATTGGATCAATGCAGCAACTCGAAGGCCGACAACGGTTGGAATTATTTTATTTCAACGTTACGTGTGTTTTTACGTTGCGCAAGACCTAATATTGAATCTTGAGCTTCGTAATTTTGCTTCGTGAGATATTTTACGAAATACTCGCTAAAATATAGTCTCGGTTTCTCAGGACAGGTGTCGCAAAATTATGTTTTTGGTTTTTCTTGCAACGATCACTTGTTATTTATTTCGCTACATTCAAATGTCTCGTTTAAAACGTTATCGGAGGATTACTTTATTCGGAAAATTTTATTTCATGGTTTAATAATTCCTTGTAAAAAGTAACAGATTCTTCATTTGACATTTTCAGCTAAACTTCATGGATCCATTTTCTCTTTTTAGAAGATTATTTCCCATCGTGCAAAATTATAACCATTGGCCAATTTTCGTGAGAAAAAGAAACTTGGATGAAAAATCCACGAATGCTAAACTGTGTGAACACTGATCATTGTTACCTAACTTATAACGCTAACTCAAAATTGTCACTAAATGGATATCTCACTGACACGTGCAGAGATCTCAATGGTACAGATATCTACGCTCGCGAAACGAGCTGCAGAGTGGTGTACGAGTATCGTGTTCGCATTTTTTTGATAAACTTTCGACGAACGGGAATTTTTAGTTGCTCTTAATTTCGAGGTCGGCTCGTTCTCGCGCCGCTGCCTCTCGTTCGCCCATCCTCTCCCAGCACCGCTGAAATCGACGTGGTTCAAGTGGTTTTCAACGTTTCCCGGAACCTGAATATTTATTTGCTCTTCCATAGAGATGTTGACCCCGAGCGTTTGAAATTGAAACCAACGTGGCCGTCGATGGTTTCTGGGCCGTGTAAAAATCTACGGTAACTGCTGGAAACGTTGTAGCACGAAAATTTTCAACGCCTCCTTGGTTTAATGTTCGCCTACCTATTTATTGCGAAAATGGTGGTTATCGTACGATTGTGATGTTGGTAAACGTAATCGAGAAATAATAAAAACTAATAGTTAAAAAATGGTTGATCGTATGCAATCCCAACAATTAATGATAAATAGAAAATTCAAGATCTTATTTTAAAAAGTTTCTTTTCTTAACAAATCTTTGTGGTATTCTACATCTCTTCTCTCATATATCTGGCGGAACGCGAAAGAAAAATGAAAGAACAGTTTTTTGTTCCTCCAGAATTACACATTTTATAGAATAAATGAAAAAATAATTGATCAGAGCGTCTAAATATTCGACAAAGTGAATTCTTCAGAGGTGGTGCAATTTTATTGGCTATTACTGTACGCTCAGCTGCAAATGCTTAACCGATTCACTGCCAAGGACGAGTATACTCGTCCTACTTTAAATATGTTATAACATGCAGGCTTTTGAATTAGCAAATTTTTTGTGGCTACAAACATAAATATAGAAATGTAAAAAACTTGAAAAAATACTAGAAATAAAATTTTTTTACAAAAATTATGCTTTATTTCTTATTTAAAGAGAATGATCTTTTACAAAAAATATAAATGGCAATGGGAATGACTTCATATAATTTAGGTTTGGCAGCGAATGGGTTGAACAGAAAGAGTAGTCGAGGTCTCGTAGGGGCTATCCTATTCGCAATGACGATTCCAAACCGAAATTTCATAGTCCAAGGAGCAGAGAGTGATCTTAAGACGGTCGATCAGTCCGGTTGGATCGTACCCCGAAGCATCAATCAGCTGTCTCCGTAATCAAGAGAGAGCTGCTACTCGCTGCGAGGACGTCTCCATGGGAATTTCGAGAGGTATCCACCACTCAATTATCCGATCCTGTACACACTCAAGATGCTATCGATCTTAGGGGACCCTATTCTCTGTACGGATCGGATGACCCGAGTAATTAAATATTCTGGACAAGGAGGAGACTAGGGTTCTTTTTTATTGAGAAACATTGAACGAAAAAGCAATACGAGTGTCTCAAAACGTTAATTAAAAGAAGTAACCTGAATTGCTTTCATCTTATGGTTTAGGTTAGGTTCGATGCAAACGACAGGCAGTTGAAATATACAACCTCGAATAAAGCTTTCGAGCACACCGCGGTGTACGTTGCGTTTCCGATGTGTGGAATTATCTTCTAAATAGTCCAAAACAGACGGTTTGAAAATATTCCACCAAGAAGCTTAAAGGCTTCTAGAGTATTCGTTAAAACTGTTCTCTGGAATTAGTACACTTAGCGTACGATTCTATATTATTTATAGTGGAATCACATAATTGCACGCTATTGCGGAGCTTACAAGTTTCATCCGATTAAAGCTATGTTTTAAACTACGATCGAGCAGAAATTGACTCCTAATTTGCGAGCTCTACGTGTATCGCAGCGCAAACGAAAAATTATTCACGTATAAATGTATGATTAAGAAAGGTTACCACTCGTGAATTTAACTGTTATAATAAAATTAGACGGACGACAATTTGTTTTACACGAATAACAATTGATTAATATATCATTGAATAATATATAACTTTTGTTCAACACTCGCCAAGAAATTGCTTCGATACATTCTGAGTTGTTCGTTAAGGCACAAGCGCGGTACAGAGCCAACGCTCCCGCTGGCGGTCAGCCGCTTTACTCGTTCTATAATTGGTCAGTGTTTTTCGTTAAATAACTCGTTACCAAAGCCGAATTTTACATTTTTGCAAAGGAAAAAATTGCTTGAAATCACCTCAGGAATCATTCCTTAAAATGATTTAGACCTTTTTACCCTCTATACCTCTCTCGTCCCTATGCTATTCCGACTACTAACTTTCCAGACCCGAACGGTACTCGCGCAGATATTCTAATTATAAATCCCAATCGAATAATTATTCCATAACTCTTCGTGTCCAACAATTTCATTCAATTGTACCAACTTATATGTTTCCAGATGCTGCAGTGATGGAGGGCGAGGGCACGCTGGGCCGTGGTCACGGAAATGGGGGCCGTGGGCTGCGCCGTCAACGGTCCCTGGAATGGCGAGAGAGGCGCGGTTACGGGCCCAGTGCCCAATCGAGCAGCGATGACGAAGAAAATTCCCGTCATGCCGTTGGCGCCGCGTCCGTTTCGACCGCCGGTAGAGGCGCTCGCAGTCCGGGCCAGGTTTTCGCTTCCCTTCTGGCGCAACAGTATGGAAGTGAGTGATGACATAATTGATGTTTGATGCCTTGATCGAAAGCTTTACGCTGGACTTCCCGGAGAAAGTTTCGTGGACGGTATCGCGGAACAGTGTTTAGGGAAGGAACGGTGTTTGATAGGAGTTACCGAGGAACGTATTGGGAGGGAATTGGTAATTTATTGAGGGGCCACGGGACTGCTGGTTCCGAGGGTGGCTGCAGGGAAAAGTATTACATCGCCGTGATTGATTTTATCTGTTATGGAATAGCGAATTTCCTTATTCGTGAAGTTTTTCAAATTTTTGATATTTCATTAATTCTTGAAGTCTTTAGGTAAAATAACGAATAAGAAATATAATTGTCGATGGAAAAACGACGCATAAACGGTATATAAAAATCGTTTTAATGAATGCGAAACGGTAATACATTAGCCGTAAAGTGGAAAATTTCAGAAGTAATAATTTATCGCGTATAAAAATATATTGATACAGATATCTCTCTGTTAAACAGTATTTTAGTATTCTAAACGTACTGAGAAATTTTGCTCATTTTCTATACACCTTAACTCAATATTTTCGTACAATCAACACAAATTCGAATATCTCGCTACGAATAAACAACACTTTACAACTATATTGTATAAAAGAGAAAAAAAAAAAAAGAATTCACAACGCCAGCTACAACCATCATCTTCATTAAGCGCAAGCCCCGTTCGCGATTCATCGAATACGCCCGCCTCCTAGACAAAAGAAATTAACGTAACGATTCGACTTCTAAGGCGCAGCTCTGATTGGATGACCCTTCGTTCGGCCATTCTTCCGGCTGGATTCAAACGAACTTTAACGAGCGACTTAATGAGCAACCTATGAACTTCCAATTGCAACAATTAAATCGGCCACGCGAAACGAACAGGCCGGAGGAAATAGCCACGCGAACAGGCGTGATCATCGAATAATGGCCTGTCGAGCGCGGAGAGCTTCGTTCTGAACGCGCCTTAACGATACACGCTGGCTGACTGGCGGCAACTTTTTTGTTTCCTTCGACTCGATCTGCCGCCGCCAATAATAAAGTTCAGGGTGGCTCGTTCATCATATTCCATCAAACGGGCGCGGACCACGCTCTCGACCATTCGGTTCGCCTGCCTCTCTTTCTGCTCGTCCCCCTTCTATAATCTTCCTTCTCCTCTCCGCCAAACGTGTAGATTAAAGGATTTACGAAATTAGTTTTACTTCCTCGCGTCGTCTACGAGCCTGGCCGGATATTAAGTTTGGAGACGAAATCCAGATTGCCGAGCGTGGCCCGCTCGCAGCGCCGCGCCGCGGATTCCACTCGAGTAAACAAAACCTTAAAAATAATATTCCTAGACGAGCGACGCTGCGTGGAAGGCAGACATGTTCTCTGTTGCTGCTTCGTCTGGATCTTTGGTAATTAGGTGGATTTGGAAAATTAGAGAAACTTGATCCGTAATTATTATATTGGTAGCATTCGTATGTTGTAGTTTCTTTGTTCCACGTATTAACCCTTTGCGCTCGAGACGTGACTCTCACTCACCACTTGGATTAATGCAGCGACTCGAATCGCGTATAATATTATTATTTTATTTCGACTTTTCGTGTATTTTTACATTATACAAGACCTAATGCATTACCTAGTCTAATGGTCACTTTCGTCTTGCACTGGGACTGTATTCCAGTCATCTATCTGCTTTACACATGTCTGAAGTGGAATTTACTTCATCGGTTTCGTATTAAATGAACGTTTTCCTGACGGTGAAATTACGTGGTTGCTAATAACCCATTCGGGTTGATGGAACTTTAAATTTAAATTAAAAAAAAAATACCTAATACTGAATCTTAAGCTTGGTAATCTTGCTTCGTGCGATATTTCAGAAAGCACTCGTCAAAATCCATTCTCTGTTCCTCGGGATAAGCATCGGAAAAATGTGTCTTTCGAGTGCAAAGAGTTCACTCTTTGTAGAACCATGTGATTTGGAAGCTACGCACTCAGGTGTCTATATTTTTTAAGTTCTATTTTATTTGCTTATCATTGTACTATTAAATTCTATTACTATACTGCTTTACTAATATTAGACAATCTATTTATAGCAATTATATTGATTTCAAAATTTTCGAATTAAAATGAGTTCTTGGTGAATGAAAGAATATTATATTAAAAAAAAAAAGAAACATTACACAAAATCAGCACTTTTACAAACATTACATATCTGGACGGAGAAAAGGAAAAAGAAAGAAAGAATGGGAGCATGATCCGGGGGATCTCCCAGAGGGTCCACAAAACAACTGCCTGGAGATGTCGCCAGTGAGCGTGCGTGTATAACTATAATTTTGAGATTCCCAACATGAGTAACTATAACCAATTGTAACTTTTTTTTTTATATAACGAAACAAAATTCCGATTATAAATGGTTGAGTATAAATATATGAGATAAACAATTTGTTGTAATAACCAATGCAAGAGAACGTATCGAAGAAATGAATTTGAACTTGTAATGCTTGAAAATATACAAAAGTTTAAATCAAAGTATATATACGGTTACCTTTACCTTTGATAGGATCGATTTCGCGATGTAAATTGACTTTTTACATTTCAAACGAAGTTTTTAAAATAACATTTCCACCGACACTCGTACAACCGCGAATAATCGCGTTCCATCGACTTCGTCGCGATTCGTTTGCGTAGCGTGTATCGATTACGCGACTCGTTCGCGGTACACCGTATAAATATTGTGCACCGCATAACTGCATTATCATTGACGGCTTATTTGGATTACTACTTACGCAAATAATAGTTTAATATCGCGCGTTCCGGTTGCATGACCATTATTTGACCTCGAATACGATCGGTTATCTCGATTAAATCTACAAATTCGTACCCTGCCACCGTGCGATCTTTCCCGTATACACCGTAAATGTATCATGTAGTCATCGTGTTTCAACGAATCTTGGATAAAAAGTTTTTCCCTAAACTTTCCTCGTAAGTTTTAACTGGTTACTTTTATAAAATGGCGTATTTTCATGAGAAAGTCATTTACATTGGTTACGTGACCATGTTGGACTATGGGGTCTGGGAATTATCAAATCAAAGATTAGTTTATTCAAGAAGAAAAAGATTTGTAACGTTTTTTTCTTATACTCGATATAAGTTTTTAGTTCCAATATTATTTTGGGTGCCATTCTGTATTTCTTTTGAAAATTCTATTTAAGTTTTACGATCGCTAATAAATTATACGCTCTAACCTATCCATCGAACTTAATTTACAAACATAATTACAAACTGGAGTAGCTTACGAAAAAAAAAAAAAAAAAAGAAAAAAATCAACTATCGAATTGCAGTCTATTCATTTATCCAACAATTCACAATCATCTCCATGAATGAACACAATTCCCCGAACCTGTAATCGACTCCCATGTCACACCTTACTCATAGAGCACTTCTATCGCCACGAAGCACGTGAAACGTCAGAAGGGCGAAACATTTGCCCAATTTCGGTCACCTCGGTTCGCTTCTCGCCCGATCCTCGACTCGACTTCCCGTTTCTCTACCCGAAACGTTTCATCGATTCGTCTTGAAGCCGGACAAAATAGACGAGGAAGATGGAAAGGGGGCCCGGTTACAGGGACGGAAGGGGCGAACTCAATTAATACCAGTGCTCGGTTTATACTATATTTCTTGGTTGCGGTATCAAGCGAGCCAGCAGCCCACCTCACGTCTGTCTGCATTTGTTCCAATTCACTTGCTGCCGATTACCGCTCCCACCCCGGTCTGGATACGCCGCTCAGCCTCGACCCCACATCGGCGTTCCCCATTTTCATCCCTATTCTCCCATTTCCTCTCCGTTCTCATCCCTTTTCCTCCCTATATCTCGTCCCACCGCTCACGCTGCTCCACTCGACTCGTCTCCCGGCTCGACCAGACACGATTCGCCACGGCAGTGTCACGTGACCACACTTGGAGCGTATCGAAAGAGACGACCGGTATCGGTCGTGAAACGACTCGACTTACACCCGACGGTCTTGTCCATGGTTTCTTTCCTTCTGCCGCAGACGCTTCACAGTTCGCCTCCTTCTCGTCGTCGATCGACGATAATCACGTATATTTAGTCGTAAATCGATATGACGAGCGCGTTTCCCGATACGACGGGCACGAAACATTCGATGCCAAGCGTAGGAACTGTCGTTGTTGCGAAGCACGCTTGATTGCCGCAGTGCAGACGCCGCGCCGCCTTGAAATCGCGCCGTTAATTAACCCCCGGCAGGCTGCATCGGTCTCGAGCACCGACAACGATAATTGATGAGTGCTATGGATCACGGCAACTCGATCGATTTTGTACCACGATTCCGTAGATGGCGCTTCTGTCGAACGAAAAAAAAATTTTCAACGAGGAACTTCATTGATGGCGCTACTGTCATTGATGGCTCGTGGAAGTTGGGTTTCTGAATTGCTTCGTAGAATGTACGATCGAGAAAAAATGAAAAGAGGTATCTATTCTCTCTGGCAAGAATTTTATTATATTTTTACGACTTATCTATTTTTCGGGGTTTTTTACTGGCTTTTGTTGTTCTACAATTTTTTCCGCGTCCACAAATCTAGACTTACAAACTAATGATATTGAAATAACTATTCTAGTGACCGGTGCATTAATCTAAACTAAATCTAAAATAACCCCAGTTACGTCTAGGGACACGACCGAACCCTTGTCGCTATGAGCTGATTTGAGACCGGCATTTTCTCACCGTTAGCTCTTCGTACTGTCCGGCAGGATTATGTTGCGTTAATGGCGACGTCGGTTCTAAGGCTCTCTGCAGGAGATCCTTCGGTGAAAAATAATCCGACGACATTTTATTAGGTATCGCCGTTACGTTCCTCGAAGGTGTAAGTGGTGGATCGCGTTACGAACGATTGGCAGGCCTGTTACGGTAGAACCCGCGTACGTAAAACCCTCCATTGTCGTGTTCCCCGTCTTATATCACAGATCGAAGTACCTTTTACGATCTCTTGCCATGGATAGAACGGAGGTAAAGCTTTAATAATAGACTGCGTTAGCCTGTGTACGTTCGCCATGTAACGACGTGAGATCTGGCGACACAATATAGGTGGCACACCTCTCCATCTCGGTATGTAGCGATAAGTATCGCGCGCTTCTATCATCCATCATATTAAATTAGTTTAGAATATTTTAGAATAGTTAGTTTTATTAGTCACTGGTTTAGTCTAGTTATTAATCCTCCGTCGACGGTGCCTGGATCTTGTTTGACCTGAGTTCTCAACAGTTTCGTTGAACTCGTCTCACGATGACTGATTCAAGCTAACAACTGTTTGTTAGAACCAATTAGGCGTTCACGTGCTTCGAAATGCATTCTTCGATCAGTTCTTGGTGTCATATTACAAAAATACAATAAATACTAGAGGCATATTGTAATGTACATTCTATATCACAAAATAGTTCATTATGTATTTTATATTACGTTTATAGTTTATTCAAATTTCGTTTATATTTTATTTTACACTTTCTCGTATCCTATCATTTATTTATCTTATTAAAAAAATATAAATTTCAACGTTCAGTTTAACCCTTTGCGGTCTTACGTCGAGCCAGACTCGACATTTCACTTCGTTCCATTGTTTTCAGTTTTGGGATAGGAAACATATTCTTTTACATTAAAATGTTATTTAATGGGAAATTTTTGTATCTAGATATCTTACTGATAACGAAAATGTGAAAATTCAGCCAAATTATTGACAGTTTTTAAAAGTATATTATCGAATATGAACTAGTTAAGTTAAAGTATCGAACGTAGCTCGGATCGATAAGGGTTAAAATACCATTTTAGAAACCAACCATCCATCATAGTATCTGGCGAATCTCCCACGTTCGCCACTAGAGGATTCCGATCCAATACCGATTGTCTCGTTTAGTGGCGGGTGACCGAAGAAAGGAAAAGGATAGAAAGCGTTTCGTCCGGGGCCTGCTAGTGGACTCGTCAGTAAGGCATCCTAGCAGGCCCGTGCCTTAGACGCGGGGATGTTGAAGTTAGGAGAGGAATCGGTATAAGTACTAATCGTACTGTTTCCGAGGACTTGCGGGAAAGTCGGTCTTGTAGGTCCCTCTGGTTGTGGAGCGTAGGAGAGCCGCCACACTCCCAATTCCTCAGTCATTCCGTTTCTGTATATACCTTTCCTATCCTAAATTCATTATCTACGCGTGTAAGGCATGGGCTTGCTAGGATGACTCAGCAATGAGTCCGAGCCTAAAAGGCTCCGAAAAAAATTTTTTTCCTTCCTTTTCCTATCGTCCTCGATTCACCACCATACCAGCGCCACAGATGCACGCACAGTCATCAATATATCGATGTCCACTGCGCACAGGAAGCACCCAACGCGACTCTAAGCCTGTGTTCGCCTCTGACGTTACACTGTCCGCTCATTATACACCATGCCACAGTTCGGTGCGTCACGCTTCGCCGCTTTTCCTATGGAAAATATTGACCTCCGCGCGACGCTGGTAACGCGCCGGATAATGTATAGATTCCCACGGCATTGTAAGTGTTGATTTTCCGCGCCGTGTTTGCATAGATGCCGCGGACTATTAATTTGATGCGGTCAGATGTAGCTACAATGGCGAATCGCGGGTGGAACTTGCAGCGTTAATTACCGAGCGTTCAGGCTTTCTCTTGCATGCTGCACTGTGCGCAATATCGAGCCGAGTAACGGTGAAAGGAGTCTAGTTGATGGGAAGATCGGTGAAATAAATAATACTAGAAAGTTACAAATGTTGGATTTATGTTGGATTTGTATTCTTCTATGGAGTCTGTTTAAAAGGTACTCGTGCTGTATTCTAATAATAAAACTGCTAGCACAGAGGAAATGTGCCGAAGCGGGACTTCACGTGGTTGCAAATTAATTTTCAAAAATTGTCACTTTACTTGTAGTTTTAAACAATATGTAGAAGACACAAGTTTGAAGAGACCAGCACAGAACAGAGAAAGCTAGATAGCTTTAACTGATATACGCTGCTTCCAGACCTGAATCCTTCAGAGCCTCTACGGTAGAGCTGCATACATGAAAAGTTTAGTTTGCTCATATAAAATGACTGATGTAGAAGGTGCATCAACAGAGGAAGTTTGTTAAAGAATTTCATTCACAGCGAGCCCTTTCCCAGCTGCATGGAACCTTATGGTACTGAAATCTTAATACGTGTCTTATCTTAAATTATTTATTGCTTTCTTTTTTTCTTGTTTACAAATGTTAGTTAAAATGTTTGAATTTCATTATTTAACTAGTCAAACCTCGATAAATTACACGACAAAAAATTAATTTATAATTTGAAACTATAGTAATGTTATAAAATTTGTTAACTACTTTTATTTTATTTTTTTTTGGGAGAGGCTGTGATTAAATTTAAGATGCGTAAAATAATGAAATGCAGAAACTGGTCGTTTCAAGATGGCGAAAGCCAGTCGAAGATATTTCAGCGACAGTGAATCAAGACAGTCGTGGATTTCGAGTTTTCCGTTTTGCTTCCGAGTATTTTCGGCTTACAACGCATTTCAGAGTCGCAGAGTCAGGCACGTCCTTGTGGATCTTGGAAAACGATGTTAAGCCGAGAATAAATTTTTAATGGGCCGCCGGAGGTTCCGGCTTTATGAAACACTGCCGCGATACATGCAAACGATTGGGACGAAAAATTAAACCACGTATTTTTTCGCCGAGCGATAATGGTTCAAAGAATCGAATAACGTAGAGGAATAATTAAAAAAAAAAGAAATACGCACTGCACGATTACGAGGTATTGTTGAATAAAAGTGAGGTTAGAATCAGAGTTTTATCTGCTCAGTGGTGTCTGAAGTATTTTTTAATTACTTGTATTATTCGGTGCATAATAAAGTGTATCGAACAGTCCTATCAATTGTACTCTACTTATAATATACATATTATCAACAGAACCACAAGAAACAATTTTTCAAGATACTATTTATATTAATTTCTAATGCTATGATAACAGAACAATTATCATCTTTGAAAAAAGTATAAAATGAATACCACCAAAAAAAACTTAAGAAAAATAAATGAACGATAATAAAAAAAAAA
>SMSQ01019017.1:0-12422 GCA_019453375.1 Ctenoplectra terminalis | reverse complement strand
TCTATTATTTCAATAATATCTATTATTTCAATAATATCTATTATTTCAATAATATCTATTATTTTAATAATGTTTATTATTTTAATAATATCGATTATTTCAATAATATTTATTATTTTAGTAATGTCTATTATTTCAATTATATTTATTATTTCAATAATATTTATCATTTTAGTAATGTCTATTATTTCAATATTATCTATTATTTAAATAATGTCTATTATTTCAATAATATCTATTATTTTAATAATCTCTATTATTTCAGTGTCTATTATTTCAATAATGTTTATTATTTTAATAATAATTGGAAATTTTCTTTACTTGTCACCGGTGACTGACACGGCGCTTAACGTATTAAGATTCCTGGAGATTTTGGTTTTGATGCATAAAGTATCATATTTAATTGTCCACCGTCTCGTGGATGTCGAAGACATTACTAAAATTGAAGCTTCCTACTGATACTTATAAAAGTAGCCGATACATTATTAATTAGAAACAGTCTATATACGTTTAGTTAATTATTTCTGATGGAGAGAGTCTTATGACTCTTTTCAATAAAAAGGAGCCATAAACTTGAGAAAATTATTAATGGGTCGGAGAAAAATTAGTTCTGGAGCTTTTTAATTTTTCTGGAACGCAATCAAGAACACATGCAGCGAATGGAGAACGTCAAGTCCGTTGATAGTAAAAATTCAGGAAGTCGTATTTCTTATACTACTTAATAATGGAGCACCTAAATGAAAATAAAAACACAATCACTGTTTTTCTACAGCCTAATCATTTGATTCAAAAATGTAACAAAACTGTAACTGAATTTAACGGAAAATTATATCAAAATCTGTTAAATTTCCTAAAATGTATTACTAAAAATTTTTATAAAAATATCTATATTTATATTAGAAAATTGCATAATTAATCATTTTGGTACCAAAATACCCAAAGCAGAATTCATCGAATTACCTTCATTTAATTATTATAAAATATTATTTCCAAAGAGAAACAAAATTATATAATAGTATACTATTTCTGAAAAATTGCATTATTAATAATTTTTGTACCAAAATACCCAAAGTAAAAGTCATCCAATTATCTTCATTTAATTATCATAAAATATTATTTTCAAAGAGAAACAAAATTATATAACAATAAACTATTTCTGAAAAATAAAACACTTTTTAAAAAACAAAATTTGTTAGCAGTACATCCTAAATAATTTTAAATATTACCCAAAGTACTGATAATTCGAGAATCACTTATAACCGAAACGTGACTAATTGTCTTGCAATTTTTTTCACTGTTGCACTATTATTTTAGGACATTTAGTAATGACATGGTGAGCTGATATCAGTCAACGTGATAAGATCCTTGCATAAATCTTCCTTATCAGATGACCTCGTAAGAAAGAAATCTGGGACCATTAAGTTCGGTGTTCTTGGCGGGAAATTAGAAGTACCAGCTTGCTCCATCGAACGACTCATTGTTAAAAGTAAAGAGCATATAATACGTACCTTTCTCGGTTATTTTTGTACATTAAAAAAGAGNACAAAACGATATTTCTTCATATTTTTCAGCACTCCGTTTAATAAAAATAGAATTCGGATCAGTGAGACACCCATAACTGAAGTAAATACAGCCGCAAGNGTGGATAAGTTATATATATGCGCAAAAAGTTGTGTAACGATATAATTGTATTGAAATTATGTTTCGTTCTGAAATTATTTGATATTTCTGAAACAGTGTTTGGAACACTGTTTGGAACAGTGATACNGTTCGCTGGTTTCGTGACACAGTCGTTGAAACCACTTAAAAATTGACACCGGTGTCGCTTCCAATGCCATTCGCGCAAGCGTTTTCTGTTTTCATTTCGGCGAGGCTTGAATGACAATGCTGCATGTGCGAAAAAACTAAATTTCCTGTTGCGCAAATTTTTCGGCGAGCACACGGTTCGTTAACGAACATATTTTTCTTTCTCAAATTTGAGCTGAGTGGTACAATCTCGGTTAAATTTAATATTTTAAGCGAGGAGAGATATAATAAGAATAAAGTTAGACTCTAAGGTTGGAAGAGTGATACAGTACATTGGGTGTTTATATTTATTATATATGAAAATTCATATATTTTTTTTTTATTTAGTGGAGGTTTAATGTCGCATCGATAGCTGGGTCATTAGCAAGAAGAGATTCTGTAAAGGCTCGTTCAGATTTTGTTAAAACGATTAGTGTCAATTGAGTACTTGATTGTGTTTTTTATGTGCTTCTGTGAAGTTGGTGCTGTGAGGTGCTTGAGTTTTAAATTTTGTATGATCGAATACGAGCTTTTTTTTGTAAATTGTTTATTTTAAACATGATTTATTCAGTTTTAATTATAATTTTCAATAATATTCATTATCTCAATATTTATTATTTCAATAATATTTATTATTTTAGTAATGTTTATTATTTCAATATTATCTATTATTTTAGTAATGTCTATTATTTCAATAATATCTATTATTTTAATAATGTCTAATAATTTCAATAATATCTATTATTTTAATAATGTCTATTATTTCAATATTATCTATTATTTCAATATTATCTATTATTTAAATAATGTCTATTATTTCAATAATATCTATTATTTTAATAATCTCTATTATTTCAGTGTCTATTATTTCAATAATGTTTATTATTTTAATAATAATTGGAAATTTTCTTTACTTGTCACCGGTGACTGACACGGCGCTTAACGTATTAAGATTCCTGGAGATTTTGGTTTTGATGCATAAAGTATCATATTTAATTGTCCACCGTCTCGTGGATGTCGAAGACATTACTAAAATTGAAGCTTCCTACTGATACTTATAAAAGTAGCCGATACATTATTAATTAGAAACAGTCTATATACGTTTAGTTAATTATTTCTGATGGAGAGAGTCTTATGACTCTTTTCAATAAAAAGGAGCCATAAACTTGAGAAAATTATTAATGGGTCGGAGAAAAATTAGTTCTGGAGCTTTTTAATTTTTCTGGAACGCAATCAAGAACACATGCAGCGAATGGAGAACGTCAAGTCCGTTGATAGTAAAAATTCAGGAAGTCGTATTTCTTATACTACTTAATAATGGAGCACCTAAATGAAAATAAAAACACAATNTAAAAGGTAGATATATTGTACAATGAATTATGATATAACACGTGTAAATGAAAATAAAAATAATTCAGTGCTGTAGAAAATCTCTATTGACAAATTTTAACAAATGATTGCTTCATTTCCGAGGGCGTATATATACGTCCTTCGTAGCGAAAGGGTTAAATTGTCAAGCGTACCAAATATATTTTTCGCGCCGAATGGTAAACGTAAAATTCCAAAATCCCTAAATGGGGATCGTAGCAGCTAATGGGTTAATTATAGCGATTTTAAATTACGCGTGCTTCGTACCCTTATTTTTCTTCGAAAAAAGAAAAAGTTATATTAAATTCTTCTAAGATTTAATTCAGACAAATTTTTAATTCAGAATATTTGCATTTTCAAGAATATTCGTAATTTATTAACTCACAATTACAGTCAAGCCTGTGATTTTAATTCTAAATCGAATTTTTAATTCAGAATATTTTCATTCTCAAGAATATTCGTAATTTATTAACTCACAATTACAGTCAAGCCTGTGATTTTAATTCTAAATCAAATTTTTAATTCAGAACATTTGTATTTTCAGGAATATTCGTAATTTATTAACTCTCAATTACAGTCAAGCCAGTGATTTTAATTCTAAATCAAATTTTTAATTCAGAATATTTTCATTCTCAAGAATATTCCTAATTTAGTCAAATATATTTCTCGCGCCGAGTGGTAAATGTAAAATTCCAAAATCCCCAAATGGTGATCCTGCAGCAGCTAATGGATTAAATACAAAAATAAATCAACTATGGCCCACGTATAAAAAAAGAATCGTATCTAATAAAATCTCAAGATCCATATCGTATAAAAATTACATAAAAATCGGCGCGTGTCGACTCGGTAGAATTCAAAACTCAAACCCACCGATCAACCGAAGCACGTTAACTGCGCGTTAGCTCCACGTTAACTGCACGCACGTACAACTTTCTACTCGAGAAATAAACGACAACTCCATTTCTTACCGCTTATTTGAATATCACAGGGAAGGATGGAACGAGGAAAGTTTGCCAGGGATTTCTCACGATCGGAGGCGAAACAGCTGAAAATCGTTAGCACGTAAATCTCGCGCAGCTGTCGCCTGGTTGGCCGTTGAAAAGAGAGCCGTAGCTTCGCAGTTATCCTTCGACATTTCACAATATCGTAGCTCCAACGAGACACCATTGCCTCGGATGAACGCTGCGAATCACGGGGCCATAATTTAGTAAGCTTCTTAGCTCAGAGCCAAGGAGCACGGTGCACGTGCACTTTATTCACCGCCATTTGCCAGCTCGGCTGGTGACCGATAAACACGGCACGATTCAAATGAAACTTCCGGCTTCGTTTGTGTAGGCCGACGACGATTCGGCTCGTGCTCTCCCGGTTGTTCCATTTAAGGCCAATCGCTATTCCTGCGACGCCTTAATACCCTCAATGAGAGCTAATGCCATTCCGCGAAACGAAAAATGCTTCCAGGGAGAGGTTATGTTTCGAGGACGATGAATACTCGTGCATTATTTGGGATCTTATTCTCTTTCTTTTTGTCTTTTAAGTAAATTTCGAGTAAATTTTTGGTAGAGTAATTAGGGAAAAATTAGTGGTCTCTGATGTTTTAACCATCTATGGGACCGTGTGATTTANCAAGAATATTCCTAATTTAGTCAAATATATTTCTCGCGCCGAGTGGTAAATGTAAAATTCCAAAATCCCCAAATGGTGATCCTGCAGCAGCTAATGGATTAAATACAAAAATAAATCAACTATGGCCCACGTATAAAAAAAGAATCGTATCTAATAAAATCTCAAGATCCATATCGTATAAAAATTACATAAAAATCGGCGCGTGTCGACTCGGTAGAATTCAAAACTCAAACCCACCGATCAACCGAAGCACGTTAACTGCGCGTTAGCTCCACGTTAACTGCACGCACGTACAACTTTCTACTCGAGAAATAAACGACAACTCCATTTCTTACCGCTTATTTGAATATCACAGGGAAGGATGGAACGAGGAAAGTTTGCCAGGGATTTCTCACGATCGGAGGCGAAACAGCTGAAAATCGTTAGCACGTAAATCTCGCGCAGCTGTCGCCTGGTTGGCCGTTGAAAAGAGAGCCGTAGCTTCGCAGTTATCCTTCGACATTTCACAATATCGTAGCTCCAACGAGACACCATTGCCTCGGATGAACGCTGCGAATCACGGGGCCATAATTTAGTAAGCTTCTTAGCTCAGAGCCAAGGAGCACGGTGCACGTGCACTTTATTCACCGCCATTTGCCAGCTCGGCTGGTGACCGATAAACACGGCACGATTCAAATGAAACTTCCGGCTTCGTTTGTGTAGGCCGACGACGATTCGGCTCGTGCTCTCCCGGTTGTTCCATTTAAGGCCAATCGCTATTCCTGCGACGCCTTAATACCCTCAATGAGAGCTAATGCCATTCCGCGAAACGAAAAATGCTTCCAGGGAGAGGTTATGTTTCGAGGACGATGAATACTCGTGCATTATTTGGGATCTTATTCTCTTTCTTTTTGTCTTTTAAGTAAATTTCGAGTAAATTTTTGGTAGAGTAATTAGGGAAAAATTAGTGGTCTCTGATGTTTTAACCATCTATGGGACCGTGTGATTTAGAGTGAAAAATGAATATCTTAGAGTGAAAATTAGCGTCAAGGAACGACATTATTTATCGGATGAGCTAATAGTTTCTTTATTTAGTTAGTGTATTCTAAGTATTCTAGTTATTTTATTTAGGTATTTTGTTTTAAGTATTCCACTTATTTTATTTAATTATTCTTTCTATATATTATTTATTCTTTCCTATAATTTAACTATTCCCATTTTAAGTATTTTATCCCATTTTGGTCCCAGTTTCGAACAACCCAGTAACGAATACAAAAAATATTTAACCTTCTATAGAACCGTGTGACTTATAGTGAAAAATGAATATCTTAGAGTGAAAATTAGCGTCAAGGAACGATATTATTTATCGGATGACCTAATTGTTCCTTTATTTAGTTAGTGTATTCCAAGCATTCTAGTTATTTTATTTAGTTATTCTATTTTAAGTATTTTGTTTGGTTATTCCATAAGTAATATCGTTCCACGGCACTAATTTTCATTACGAAATATTAAGACATACATTTATTTTTAATCATCGATGTATCGACTATTACTTTTCACGATCTTTTTCCATCTGTTAAGTAATTTGATGATTTATTAAAAAAAAAAAAAAATTGGTGGAAGTTTTTTATTTTTTCTAAGGTCGTCTTTGCTATGTGCGATACAGCGATTAAAAAACTAAAAATTAGAATTGGGAATTATACCACGTTCGCTACAACCAATTACTACTTATTCCAATTATTACAACATTTTTTAATCGACGACAAAAATTCTACAATAACGGGCACTTAAAATAAGCATCGAAGAAGATTTTTAGCTAAAAGTATTCTATATTTTTGGAAGAAGGAATCCAAAAGCTACTCGAGAGATAAGAAAAAATGATAGAAAACAATGGTCAATGTAGTCATGATTAAAAATGAATGCGTATATTAATATCTTACAGTGAAAATTAGCGTCAAGGAACGACGTTATTTATTGGATGACCTAATAGTTCCTTTATTTAGTTAGTGTATTCTAGGTATTCTAGTTATTTTATTTACTTATTGTATTTTAAGTATTCCACTTATTTTATTTAATTATTTTTTCTATATATCATTTATTCTTTCCTATAGTTTAACTATTCTCATTTTAACTTAACGTAAGATTGATGTAACAATTAGATAATAGTTAATTGACGAGTAATTAGTTTAAAATTCGCGAAATGCATGAAATATAATTATAAAGCAAATAGCTTTTCCACACCTATACTTCTCTCCTTTAAAACATCACATCATTAGCCGTTAACAGCCCTTCCGGAAACTAATAATTGCAAAGTTTCACGATCTTCCTATTTTGTAACTGTCAGCTGCCAATATCACGAGCGTCTCGTGTAAACAACTTTCAATTCTTCATGACTGAGGAGAGTTCCGCGGAAGCAATTGCTATAAAATTGTTTATTTAAGCACAATAAACAAGAAAGAGGTCTAATATCGCGGGAAGAGTAATAGAAACCCAACGTTAAACCAAATATTGTATAAATTATTTAACACGCTAACAATTAAAATGAAAGAAATTTATTTAGATTTTATTTAAAATAGGAATTTAGAAAAATTTAATGTATTTAAAAAGAAGCAAATTAATTTAGATTTTATTTAAAATAGAAATTTAGAAAAATTTAAGGTATTTAAAAAAAAAAAAAAATTTAGATTTTATTTAAAATAGAAATTTAGAAAAATTTAATGTATTTAAAAAGAAACAAATTTATTTAGATTAATACTATGTTTACGGACATCGATTGGATCATTTTGATGCGTACATTGCTCTAAATTTCGATAGTTCACTTTNTTTAATGTATTTAAAAAGAAACAAATTTATTTAGATTTTACTTAAAATAGAAATGTAGAAAAATTCAATGTATTTAAAAAGAAACAAATTAATTTATATTAATACTATGTTTACGGACATCGATTGGATCATTTTGATGCGTACATTGCTCTAAATTTCGATAGTTCACTTTACTTTAAATCAATAAATCTTTATTAGCTGAGATTCATTCAGAACATTTTCCGTATATAAATTTCATTTCGAATTTACGTTTTTTATAAGCACAGTTGTTAAACCTAAATACGAAATCTGAACTGCGTCAAATTGACTGAATCCATAAATTTAATGTTAATACGGTACTTCTCAAACTTTTTTGGATCTCTGCCTCCTTTGGTTGTACTTTCTAATAATAACGCACCCTGTCCATTAATATATTTCAGGGTCTGAGTCTTAAAACAACATAAATAGAACATAGAAAATAAAAATTGATGTATAAAGTTTCTCATTTAATAAACAAATTAGATCGAAACGGGAACGCGATGACAGAGAGAACCGAACTAACTTCATTAAGTAAATATTTGTTAAACGCGTGCCAACGAGAAATAGATATTAATTCCCATCTAATAAAACAGATATTAATCTTTTATCTCCCCGACAGAATTCTCGTATAACAATATTTATTATTATTTTTCTTGGAATAATAAAAATATTAAATTTTATTACTATATTATCGTATTGGTACCAGACAATCTATTTATGGTAATTATTCATTAAATAATTTGAAACTCGAAGTGAGAAGCTTCCGTAATTTTTACAAAATTTTTACAAAATTCTTATCTCCGAGAAGAACCCATTCTAACTTCTTTTTTTTTTTTAATGAACGAAGAGAATTTTGGTCATTGGAATACGGCCTGGCAAAATTCACACGTTACGTACATGCATAGTATCAGGAATAATATCTATGAAAGAAGCCTCGCTTTGCTGTTTAATACACTGCGGTGCATAACTATAGCACCGCCCAAATTTTTAGCTGTTTTAGACTTTAGATTAAAAGTGCAAAAGAATTAATTGTAGAAATTGAATAGGTATGAGAAAAATGAACTGTATACTAAATCATATTTAAATTGCCCTCTTATACGAAACAATATAATAGAAAATGTGATTTTCAACTGTTGCGTAACTACAGCACCGTTGTTGTTATTTACTAATTTAGAAATGCAATAATAAAAATAAGTAACGAAATAAGTAGAAACATATTTCGGAAACTTATTGATAGCGGTCCAGGCACAATTTTCGAGCTAATTACAAAAAAAGGTGGTCCTACGAGATATGAAAATTGTTTATCATTGATTTTATTGATGCGGTGCTATTGTTACGCGACAGTGAAAATTCAGACTTTTCATTGTATCGTATTGTACAAAAGGAGAATTTAAATAAAAATTAATTTAAAGTTGATTATTTTTCCATACACTTTCAATTTTTACAATTAATTTTTCCGAATTTTCAATCTAAATTCTGCAACAGTTAAAAATTTAGGCGGTGTTATAGTTACGCACCGCAGTGTAGGAGGCAGCAAACTACACCGACAAGAGTACGAATCGGCCATACTAATTTTCCTCACGCATATCTGATCGAAAAAGAAGATCCTCCAATGTGCATCAGTTGGAACTTTAGGAACTCTATCCATCGTATCACGACATCGTGCCCGGCGTATGAAAATGAAAGGAAAATATTTCAAATAAAGGAAGACGCTAAAGAACTTACTAGAACCGTCAAATCGTGTAAAAACCTGCTTAGTTTTTTCAAACATGTAAATCTTCCGCACCTAATTTATGCTTTGATCCAATATGGTATTACCTGGTCTAATGGTCACTTTCGTCTTGCACCGGGACTGTATCCCAGTCATCCATCTGCTTTACACATGTCTCAAGTGGAATTTACTTCATTGGTTTCGTATTGAATCAACGTTTTCCTGACGGTCAAATTACGTGCTTGCTAATAACCCATTCGGGTTGATGCAACTTTAAATTTAGATTAAAAAAAAGAAAAAGAATTTTGGTCACAAAAGATTAACAGCGATTTTCTTCCTTGCCTGCAGATCTATTTTTGATCGTTTCCTTTTTACACGGTACCCGTATATCGTGTAAAAAAAAATGCCGTATTTTAAATGCGAAGAAATCAAGTTTCTCACGTAACACAATAAATCCGAGTTACGACGATGCTACAACTTCGATATCAATCTTGAATGGGTACGGTAACGCAGTAAAAGATCAAACTGATTTTTGCTGTGCTAGGATCGGGCATCGAGTATATTGTTTTGAAATCTCAGGAGAATTGCCTTGAATTATCCGCTTTATGAAAGGAACCGGTGTGTTCTTTGAGCTAAGCCATTTTTCTGTACGAAGAGAAAATGAAGGTCTAGGATTCACGTAGATGTGTTGACGAGGATTTTCATCGCTTCGCTGTGTGCAGATTTAATAATAGGAATATGAGATACCTTACGCTCATATTTTTGCCACGTTTTTCGTGGAAATTTGAAGCATTAGGTCGTAATATACGAAATAACCGTTTCTTATGGTTGAGATAAATGCATTTCTACTTCTGATTAATAGAACTTTGGGAAAACATGTGTCGGTTGAATCGAAGCATTCTTCCAAACGAATTATGAGAGTCTTTACACTATTTTTATAAAATTTTGTAACTGTAGATTTTGTAGTATTTTGTACTTGTAGATTTTGTAAAATTTTGTGCTTCTAGATTTTGTAAAATTTTGTGCTTGTAGACTTTGTAAGATTTTGGACTTGTAGATTTTGTAAAATTTTGTATTTGTAGATTTCATGTACTTGTAGATTTTATGAAATTTTGTACTTGTAGAATTTCATAAAATTTTGTAAAATTTTATACTTGTAGATTTTATAAAATTTTGGACTTCTACATTTTATAAAATTTTGTACCTTTAAATTTTATAAAATTTTGTACTTGTTGATTTCGTAAAATTTTGTACTTATAGATTTTGTAAATTTTATACTTGTAGAATCTCATAAAATTTTGTAAAATTTTCTACTTGTAGATTTCACAAAATTTTGGACTTGTAGAATTTATAAAATTTTGTTCTTGTATATTTTGTAAAATTTTGTTCTTGTATATTTTGTAAAATTTTGTACTTGTACATTTTATAAAATTAGGAGACGCGTCTTTTATTACTTTTTAATTTAGAAACGCGTCATTATTTAACTCTGAAACTACCAAAGCGGTCAAAATGAACCATTTGAAATTTTATTTATTAACTATGGTTCCTTTAGGCAGATTTTCCGCGATTTTCTATTGAAAATATAGATAAACCTTGTCTGAGTTAATTAAAAAAGTTAAAAAAAAAAAAAGAAAAAAACCTTACTCTAAAAATACTAGAAATAATATGAAATAATATTTAATAATTATTCATCAGTGGTCAACAATAATCTGATATATTTACGACGATACGTATCAAAATCACTATTCTGGCTACAAAAAAAACGATTCTAAAATCATTTTCAAGAAAATAAACCGTGTAAAAAGAGAGAAGTGGTTTTTTTTTCTTGGACCGTGTTATTTCGAAACCGTGTATAAAGAAAAGTTTGATATACTCTTTCATCCTATGAATTTAAGGTATAGGAAGTGTTGTGTTACTTAAAGTACACTCCATTAGCTTCGATACTCGGCTGACGATGAATAATAAAATTTTTGAAGTTCCAGCTCAAGGAACAGTCTTCAAAGTTTTCGAACTGTGAAGGGAGATTGCGAAGGAAAATTTGCAAGAGCTCGTGCATTGATTTGATGGATCGTTATCCATTAAGTAATTTCATAAATATAGTATTCCACGGCTTGCAGCTAGAATTTTTTAGTTTATTTTCTTTCCCTTTGTTATTAAAGTAATGTATACATAAAGTCGAGAAAGTTACCAGTGATGAAGAATGTTTAATGAAATTTTTATTCAGTTATAGTCTATACGTTCAGGTGATCTGATGGTATTCGTGTTTGGCTATGTGCAGATTTTTTTATTTCTATATTGAAACGTTGATTCTTTATGTCTGTGCACGTTTCTTGTCGTGCTTTTTATTTTACATTTCAATTTATTTAAAAATATCATCTTTAGAATTATAAAATATATTATTATCTAAATATATTATGAAATATGTAATTATAAAATATATTATTTCCAAATACATTATTATCTAAATATATCATAAAATATGTTATTACAAAATATATTATTTCTAAATAATATGCTTCAGCAATATACTTAAATGCAAATTTGTTGTAAAAAATAATATTCAGACAGAATTATTGCACACTTTAATTCAATTTTATGTATTAATAATAAATAAGAGAATTGTGGAATTTTTCTGCAAAACTTTAAAAACTTTATAAAGTTACATTTATCAAGTAATTCATTTTATATGTTATTACGATTTTAATTTTAATTTTTGTCAACATCAAAACCAAATATATTTGTCACTACAGAATAATTATTTTTCTTTTCTTGATATTAATTATCAATCAAAATTGGATAAAGGAATTATAAATTTAATAGATTTTAATATTCTCCAAAATAATGTTTATTAAAGACACAAATATTTAATTCCTTAATTAAAATATATTTTTCTTTACGAGCATAACGATCCAATGTACAACATAATTATTTTCATTTATTCCAATTTTATTTGCACTTTTGCATAAATACACAAAATTAAAAAAGGAATTAATAAACTCAAAAACTGCCATACTAACCACTGCATGCAAAAAAAACTCTAACAAAAATAAGATACAGCGACTACTGAAATTTCTAAAAAATTTTCTAAAGTCGCTGTATCTTATTTTTGTTAGTG
>SMSQ01019016.1:0-21261 GCA_019453375.1 Ctenoplectra terminalis | reverse complement strand
GTTATATTTATCAACAGAAAGTAAAGATACGTGTATAACACGTACATTTAAATCTAACGGAGCGATCAAAGCCATAGCCTTCTTCACTTTGTCCCAATTGTTCGACCGCGCAATTGTTTCCAATTGTATTCCGCGCTCCACCCATGGAGGTCGTAATTGGACGGTTTCACCACGTACCTGCATTGCGGTCCAAAAGTTTCGAACAAACTACGCATTGCAAGGAACGTAGGAATTAAAAAAAAAAAAAAAACAAAGAAAAAGAATTTAGAACCGTTTCTCTTTATAAAATTTTTCAATTAAAAATGTATTAAAATTCAGGAAACTGCTTTTCGCGTACAATTCGATACAGTTACAATTCGGAAAGCGGTTCCAAACTTTTGGCTGCTAGTGTAAATGGTTCTAACGACAAGAATAATATTAACGCTATTTACGCGAAGCTACGTTTCAAAATTTGTTTAATCCTTCGCGGTCGAAAGTCGAGCTACGCCTGACACGTGTAATCATTTATTTACAGACGCAACAGTACGATATCAAAGACAATTATCCAATAAAGATAATTAGTAATATTATAATTGACACGTCAAGTATATAAAGACTAATTGAACTTTTTTATTTTTATCGCTTCTATTCATCGCCAGAACTACCGACGATTAACGTATACTTATTTTTATCAAATAAATCATAATGAAAGGTGTTTGAAAAAATACGTAACACTAGGGAAAGTGATAGAAGATCGATATTATCACCGTTATTATCGACCTACGAACGAACGTTGTCAGAAGATGTCGTTATTTTGAATACTTTTTAGTTTAACTTTTGTTTTCCTTTTTTTTTGTTGCACAAAAGTTAGTCTTACAAGGGACATCACCCGAATGACACACGCCAATTTTGATGAAATTTCGATATGTTATAGAACTCGAAAAAATATTTGACACGTATTTTTTTTTATCCGCAATGATCCATGTTGAAGGGGTGAAAACACCTCTTAAAATTTGGGTTGAAAATCACATTTTTGCGAATATCTATTTAATGTTGATTCGCGAAAAATTGTATGAACAAATGAATTTTTCAAAAATTTCTTTTTGCCATATAATTGGCCTTTCGAAACCACACGTCTTGCATTTTGAATTTTTTCTCTACGCCAAATAGTTTTCGAGATGTTCGCAAAAATGTGATTTTCAACCAAACTTTGAGGGGTGTTTTCACCCCTTCAACATGGATCATTGCAGATAAAAAAAAATACGTGTCAAATATTTTTTCGAGTTCTATAACATATCAAAACTTCATCAAAATCGGCGTGTGTCATTTGGGTGATGTCCCTTATTAGCTTGACCGTCGAGCAAGCGTCACCTCGTATGTGTGCGTTAAATATACGTTTCTTTAATTTGAACGTTTACAATTATTCTAGAAAACCCATCTGAAAGAAACTTTGATTTTTTAAATTAAAAATAATGCAAAACATCTAAAAAAAACTTCGATGCGTGACAATAAATTTGTAAAATTTGTGTAAAAAATTACGAATTGGTTATTTTGACCATTAATTTTAGTGTTACGATATTTTAGCAACGCGTTTTGCAAGATATATTTTACAACGTGAACGTCGTCGCGTTACAGAATCTTGCATAAAACATAATTAATGAATGCTTTCGCTCGACGTTGATAAAATCTACTGTGTGTTCGCAACATTATAAATACACATCGAACAATATATCTAAACGTTAAGTTCTAATATAGTTTGTGCAGTAAAATTCTGACAGGATACATTTCGCACGACAATATGAATCCGAGTAATAAATTTGCTCTACTTATAATTAAAACAAATTTCAAAACAGAAATTTGGTGAATCGAGGGACTTTTAAAATAACAGGTTGATTGCTCGGATCTCAATAAATCCAGTCCATAAATTTTCTCACAGAAGTGCAGTCTTTTTTACTACTATTCATGAATACCTTTACCCAACGCGTTTGTCACTTTCTGACCTAAAATTCCGGCATAACATCAAAAACGTCGTTCGATAAAGCGCCCACACGTATGGATACGTAGATATGCACAGATTTTACACACAGAAGAAGCATCGTGAAAGGTTCTCACTTTTGATTCGGTTCACGTTTGATGTTCTCAACCTTGATTTGCGCTCGTCAGTGTTTCAAATGTACAGAAGATCTGCGTTAGTTGATTAAAAATGGTTGTTAATTGATTGAAAATTAATTATAGAATGTAGTTTTATTTTTATACTCAGATAGAGAGTCTAAATCTTAATTATAGAATGTATCTAATTTTTATACTGAGATAGAGAGTCCAAATGTTAATTATAGAATGTATTTTAATTTTTATACTGAGATAGAGAGTCTAAATCTTAATGATAGAATGTACTTTTATTTTTATATTGAGATAAAGAGTCCAGATCTTAATTATAGAATGTATTTTAATTTTTAGACACAGATAGAGAGTCCAAATCTTAATTATAGAATGTATTTTAATTTTTAGACGCAGATAGAGAGTCCAAATCTTAATTATAGAATGTATTTTAATTTCTACACTCAGATAGAGAGTACGAATCTTAATTATAAAATGTATTTTAATTTTTGCACTCAGATAGAGAGTCCAGATCTTAATTATAGAATGTATTTTAATTTTTAGACCCAGATAGAGAGTCCAAATCTTAATTATAGAATGTATTTTAATTTCTACACTCAGATAGAGAGTACGAATCTTAATTATAAAATGTATTTTAATTTTTGCACTCAGATAGAGAGACCAAATGTTAATTATAGAATGTATTTTAATTTTTATACTGAGATAAAGAGTCTAAATGTTAATTATAGAATGTATTTTAATTTTGACAGCCAGATACAGAATCCAAATCTTAATGATATAATGTATTTTGAGATCTGGACTCTGTATCAATCGTTCTATAGTATCTAATTATTTCTACCTCTTTCAGTTAATTTTTGAATAACATTAATTCGAAAAATATTGTAAAAACCTTATAATTAACCCTTCGACTGCTATCGGCGTCTTTTCGCGCTCATCTTTTTTTTTATAACAATCGATTTGGAGAAGATCTTAATAACCAGCAATATATTTACCACATAGTTAATTAAACGTTTCAATTGTGTATTTTTATTATACACAAATCAAACACATACAATACTAAACAAAAAGTGACAATTACTACTTTATCTTGAAACGTTAAGCGCAGAACTTTTCCTTTAGACATCGTTGATTATTGATTCAACAGTATCAATTTAAAAAAAGTAATACCTTACAATTCGTAAATGGATTTTATTAAATCGTGTTAAACAAACATAAGACTTTCCTTTGCAAGCTTCTACAATTTTCTTCTTAAATTCTCCTTTATTTTTCGAGCAAATGTCTTTGAATTGGTATCGTAAGCACACGGTCTAATCGAAAATCGATCAAAATCGACGCAGCGCTTAACGTGTTAACAATATATAACGAATGCTTTGTTTACAAATCATTGGCAGTCAACGGGTTAACCCTCAACCATCCCTCGTTTTCCCAACTTTATTTGTCCCTTGGTGTCAAGTTGACACAGTTATAAAAAATCAATATAACGAAAACATAAATTGTCAAATTATTGGGTTGTAACATAAATTCGTTCGGTCACCGCAAGCATGATGACTCTCCTCAGAATCGATTGTTCCTCTCACTCTTGCGGAATCCAGCTGTGGTAATAATAAAGTCAAGAGCAATTAATTTAATCCTAGCACTGCTACTCGTCACAACCCCTGACAAAGCTATACCGAAACGAGCTCTCAGTATGGAAGATTTAAAAGTACATTTTCGACGTATAACGCTGTTCGAGTTTAAACAAGCTAATTCTGCTGCAGAAACCAGCTTCTCTTAAATTATTGGCCAAAACTTTTATTCCAGATATATACGATGACACGGATTCGACGTCTTTCATTTTGGATCGATAGAGTTGCTTTTTTCAGTTGCGTTATTCCGACTCTTGACTTGGGTTGGTGGACTTGTTCTAGCGCTAACCATGCTTCCGCTGGATCAGCGCGATCTTCTATGCGAACTTGTTGATTCGGTTCAACATTTAACCCTATTATTGCAATGCGGCGTGCGCGATGATAATTGTAACGCAGGTGGAATTCAAAAGTGTATTTAAAAAAAAAATTTACGTTACAAATTGACTCAACTCTTCGAGACACAGGATTTCAGATCAAAAATAGACCCATGTTGCACAGGAATTTTATCGGGTTTTAAATGAAACAAAATTGGTATATTTTTATTAATAAAGGTATAACATCATGTAGAAACATAACAAAATAGTAATAGTTAATTGAAATGTTAGTGCAATAAACCTTCCGTTTATAACAATTGGTCAACCGTTAATTGCGTGTTGAATGTTGCCAACACAAGGAATACATTTGTAACATTGTTTGAATACATTACCAACTGCTTTGCATAAATAAGGCGAAATATAAACCTATGCACATGCAGCTACTGCAAGATTTCGAGGTGGGAATAAAAATGTCCCACCATGCCGTGAAATACATCAAAAAGGTGGGACACTTTTAATCCCGCGGTACCACAAAGAGTTAATACGAGTCGCAACGATTATTAAACTTCAACCAAAGAACAGGACGCGTCGAACATTGAACTTTGTCGATCGTTGAACGTTGAACGCCGAAACAAAGTCGAGAGACTTCTTCCCGAAGATCCTTTTATATCCTTGATCCCTGCTGCTCCGTTTCAGCTTCTGCGCGAAATTATCTCGTATACCATTCGTGTTCCCGTTTCAACGTATTACGATATCTCGCAACGGGTGACACAGTGTAATTAGTGAAGGAACAATGCGAAAATGGTTCGCAAGATTTCGATCTGGAAACGTGAGTTTGAAAGGCGAACCACGGCCTGGATGTCGTTTCGAATTTGACGAAGACGCTTTGCGAATATAGGTAGAAGAAAACCACCGATTAACCCTCTATGACTTTGTGTGACTTAAAAATTACGAACTAATGTATTTATATTTAAAAAAATTTATTTTATCCAGTTATCACTGTACTATTAAATTTTATTACCGTATTACTGTAATTATACCACGATCCATCTGTAACAATTATTAGTTTAAAAATTTTCGAATCAAAGTGAAAAATTGTAATGAATCGTAATTTTTTCTGCGATAAACAAACAAAATTCGGGCCATACAGGGTTTAAGGACGAGAGTTAGCTAACAAACTAGAGACTTCACGCCTGACTGTTTACAGAAGCTTGAAAAATATTGTATTAAATTCAACGGAACGAATTTATGTTACAACCCAACAGTAAATTCTTTTGTTGAAAATAAAAAAAAAACTCTGTAGATTCGAACATAAAATTGTTCGCATTCTTCGTAAATAATATAGCTTTTTTATATTTATCAAAAATGTATAAAATTGACACAAGAGACGAATGATGACTCTAAAATCGATCGACTGGTAATTGCAGTGTTTTATCGTGTGGTTATTTTCTATGCATCAGAGACGAAGTTAAAATACGTGAAAGCACGAAGAAAGTGAGTAAATAGTAAAAATTACTCGAAGTATGATACACGTCGAATTGCCCTAGAAAGTGGAAGCAGTCGGTACCTGATAGACGAATGACACGGGAAATTTTCCAATTTGCATTAACGCTTGAATCACTTCAAGCGATCGTGTGCTTCGATAAATTGCACTCGAATGTAACAAGCAGCACCTTTAAAAACGCTTCTTCGTATCTGCGTCTTATTAATACTTTTCACTTTCTATAATTTATGTACTTCGAAATTCTAGATTTCATGTTTTAGATTTCGTCTTCATTTATTTAGGCGAGAGTTGTCAAAATCGTATTCTTTAAAATAATTACGCTATATTTTTCTGTAGTTTGATATTTAACTTGAGTGCAAAGTTGATATTAAAAATTGAAACTTGATATTTAAGATATCTATTATTTCCTATTTAATTTATTTTTTTTTAGGGCTGAATTAATTTATTAGGAGCCATTTTAAAATACTTTTTGTAACCTGTTAATATTGAAACACGTGTTTTGTATGAAATATTAACAAATATGGTTAAGAAGAGGAGTTGTTTACTAATATCTGCTATATGAATAACAAATCGAAAAATCTACTTGATATATAATAATGAATAAATAAGGTATTTATATTAGTAAATAATTTCTTCAATTTTTCTTGTATTATAGTATTTAATAATAGCAGTGTGATCTAAGAAATTTTATGGTAGTACAATTTAAGAAACATAAATTTTATAAAAATATCGATTCAATCTTTATAATCTGGTATATAATAATGAACAAATAAGGTATTTATATTAGTAAATAATTTCTTCAATTTTTCTTGTATTACAGTATTTAATAATAGCAGTGTGATCTAAGAAATTTTATGGTAGTACAATTTGAGAAACATAAATTTTATAAAAATATCGATTCAATCTTTATAATAATTGATATATGTACATCTATGCATCAGTATTGCAGATTGCATATTTCTTTAATAGATATTTTCATAAATTAAATGTAAAATATTCTACAGTAAACCTAGTTTTATAAATAAAACACAAAAGTTCAGAATAAAACAATATTATTACATTATTATACGCCTACATAAATTAACCAACGCTTACATCTATTAAATTTATTGTGTGTAAAAAAGCAAGATATAATTTGCAAATTTTTTGTTTTTATTTCTTTTATATTTTTTTCATATATTTACTATCAGATCTTGCTTACATTTAGGTACGGTTTATGTTTTCTATACGCATTTGCAACTCTCGCCTATAATATTATCATTCTCATTTAACCCTGCTGCGATTTTTGGGTCACTTTTGACCCAATCGTATTTCATTTTCATTAAAAAAATTTTCTAATTTTGAGAAAAATGTAGACTGTTATTAATATGCAAGTTTTTTAGTTTTTATTTTGTGCTAGAGATATATTTTTCTCGAAACTAGCAGCTTTTTAATGAAAAGAGAGCGCGATTATGTTGAAAAGACCGTTTCAAATTGGAAGATCGTAGCAGGGTTAATTTCAATAACGCTAATTTTAACAGGTTTACGGCACTGATATATTTTCGTGAAATATTGAAAATAAGGCAATATATCAGACCTATGATTGAGCCTGAATTTCATTAGTTTATATCTTATTTTTATTACTTAAAACTAATCATATCGCAATGTTACAAATTTCACAGTATAATCAACAGATGTTCCTCCGGTTAATTTCTTCAAATATATTTAATATATTTAAGATATCTATTATTTCGTCTTTAATTATTTCCTTTTTTTTTAGAACGAATTAACATACAACATTTTACGATCTTTTCACAATCTATCGATATTGAAACGTTTTGTTTAAAATAACAAATGTAATTAAGAAGATGAGTTATTTACTAATATTTATTATACGAACAACAAATCCGAATAATCAAAAAATTATCGAGTACAATGAAGTTTTCTTTTTTAATATTATAAATCGCTATTTTATTTATTTTATTAACGTTTACAATAATTTAAACTGTTCGTTTGCGCAATTGCTATTATCGTAAAAGACGATTTACATCTGTTGTAAATGAAATAGAATATTATTTAATAAGGATGGGTTTCTCGATTTGCTCAAAACAACAAAAACGTAATGTAAATGTGGCTTCTTTCCAAAAAGTGGTCCAATTATTCCTGACTTATCGTACGACTTATCCTTAGAATACAAATTATCTCCAAAAATATGCACCCAAGAATTTATTCGAATCTTATTCCACAGTAAGATTTACAAAAATAAGATCTCGTCGTCAATGTCTCGCTATAATTATGTCACGTCTTATATCTTTGACACATCTTACGAATTCGTGTCGTACTACCTCAAGCAACTTGATAAAGTATAGCTGCGAAGGATTCCAGATTTGGGATCTGTATTCTAAACGAGGTGGAACTCAGGGTGAATACAATATATTTTGAAGGTGAAAGGGCACTTAAATTCAACAGAGCGGCGTATAATAAAGCCAAGAGCTTTCCAAGCAGAGCTATAAAATCGATAAATAAAGAATCGTTCGTAGCGAAATACCCCGAAATAGAAAAAGAAAAAAATAAAAGAGGTAGATTAACACTAGAACTACCAAAGCGGTCCATTCCTGAAAAATGACCCTAATTTTTTACAGAAATTTTATAAATTGACTATGGCCTCTCGCAGGCAATTTTCCGTGATTTTCTGTTAAAAGTGTAGACAAAGCTTTGTTTCCCTTGCATTGCGTATTTTTTTATATACCTTTCGTTATGATTTTCTCGGTGGAAATAAATATGCTTTATTCGTCGGTAGTTCTAGTGTTAAATCTAGTATTCGAATGTTCATATTTCCCTTAATTGTGATCGATAAAAATTTATCCAAAACTATAACGCTTCAGATCTTGAATACAAAATAAAATCGGCGCTTCGAGATTCGAATGTTTCCGGTTTGAAAAATTTTACAAAGTTTCGGATTCGAGTTTAACGACTTGTAGCGCTTTACTATTCGCATTGCGGGAGAACTCTGTCTAAAAATAAATTTATAATGCGTTATAAATGGTCTAATTTCATTGTGAGAGAATTAAAAAAAATAGTAAACATATATATATATAAAAATTACGTACAGTACTGTGCAAAAGTCTTAGACCATCTGCCAAAAAAAAATATTTTGCTATCTTAGAAACGAATTTAAGATGGATTAATATTATTTTTATTTTGACGTTATTTCGTTCTTTTTTTTTAAGAATTAGATTCACGAGGTGTTAATTAGATTGAGAAATATTGATTAATTTAAAACGATCAATATTTTGTGTATTTTCTTTTTACTTTCGCTACGCGACAGTTTTTTCTTTTTTCTTTTTTTAGATAATTGTTGAAAAAATTTTAAGAAACTCACTTTGCATTTCCTGCCATTCTGTTATCGACAATTTAACAAGCTGATTTTTTCCTTTTTGGCTTTCTTCATATTTGCACACGCGTTCTATAATATTTTAATCAAGGCTCTGCTTGTTAAAGAATTTTTAAAACATATTTTCACCGTATAAAATTATGCATGACCGACACAAGAAAGGCAATATGGAAAAATTTGAATTTAACAGTGTTAGGAAATACTTCTCTAAAATATGTTTAATTACAGTTACAAGATCAATAAAGTAGATGGTCTAAGACTTTTAAACAGTACTGTATTTCGAAAGAGATAATCCATGTACCTTCGAGTTATTTTTTATTTTTGCTATGTAATATTATTTATCCTGTTACAAAATATATTGGAAATGCAAAGTATATACTTTGTAATAAATGGTCTATATAAAATTATGACGATAAGATGACTTTCTGTATGTGCAAATACGTTTCGTACGAGAGAACTCAACTTTTACTTTCTTCGTGATCTTTTATACCTTTCTTATTTATATAATTTTCAATGAATTTAGAAGAACTAGTGTCACTGTTTTGTTCTCTATTTCGTCCTTAATATACTGCTTTTTGAATCATGTAAACATTGTTTCTTATTTGGTTTTTATGAGCATTTTCCCAAACCCTAGTAAAACCGTGAAATTCGGCCGCTTATTCTCGCATAGGCACCTCTTTTTCGCCTGACGCTAAAAGGGTTAAAGAATGAAAAAAAATTAAGTTCCAACCCATCCCTATTATTTAATATCTATGATGAATACATCTGTAAATCGAATGAAATGATTGCAATACAATCCTTTTTTTTTTTTTTTTTAATAGAACTAGGATTATTAACACTAGAACTACCGAGATGGTCGAAACGACTGGTTCGCAATTTTCCATATAAATTCTATAAATTTGTAACGATACATTTTAAAAAAACCAATTGTGTTTCTCTGTAACGAATACGAGTAAAGATTTGTTTCTCTTGCATTTTGTATTTTTTTCAAATAGTTACTGTTTTTATTTTTTTGATCGAAATAGGTACGCTTTAATCTTCGGTGGTTCTAGCGTTAAAGAAACGTTTTATTTAGCGGAACGGAAAGGCAACGTATTGCAATTGAACGATGCACGTATGTACAGATAACAGCAATAAAGACGTTATCCACAGCATCGTTCGCGTACAAGGTATTAAGAAAGCGGAAAATAGGTATAGAAAATATCGTAAAATCGTATGTGCTGGTAATCTGACGTTTATAGGAAGAATATTGCTTTGGAAGAGCTATGCCTCTGCTAAATATATCTTGTCTCAAAGTTCCCGGAGTAATAGCTTCCTGACCCAAATCTCAACGAGATCACGAATCTGCTAGAGACAGGAAACCAGTACGTTAGCATCAGGATATAGTCGTACTAAATTCGATTGAGTGGCCACCCTTAATCGGTAAAGCCTAATTAAATTCCATGACGTAAACTGCTGCAAAAGACTGATCAAATGAAGCTAGAAAAACAAAGTGAATGGAATAATTCGTCGCCGACCCGGTTGAACGTACGATTTAACACGTTGATTGCCAAACCAATTCTATTGGGTTGGCTAAAAAAAGTAGCTGCGTTTTTTTTTCTGATTAATGGACATATTAGGTTGTTGCTAAAGTTTCTTTCGTTTCGTTAATAAGTAACGGATGCTTAATATTTTATGTTTTGCGGTATATTATTGTTTTATCTTTAAAGTTGGAGAAAAAATATTTTTATCTAGAAAAATTTAATCAATCTTAACATTTTTGTGTAAAATTAATGACACCCAAATTCCTATTTTTCTCTATATAATTTAACTAATCTTAACATTTTCTTATCAAGTCTTCAATCTTAACAAGTTTCTTTCGTTCTATTAATAAGTAACGGATGCATAATATTTAATGTTTTGCAGTATAATATTCTTTTATGTAGGATTTATTTCGCTCTTTAAGCGATTTAAAGCTCTTTCGCTATTTAATTTTCCCATTCGATGGTTCAGCGACTTACTTCGAAAAGGGAGATCTCCCCTTTAGGTTGGCTAAGTGTTAACCCTTTATCTGCGGGTGTGGTTTAAGAACCACATTAATTTTATATTAGTGAAGCGATATTCTATTTTAAAAGATTTATTTTATTTTTGTTTTATTTTAATTTAATTTAATTTTAATTTAATTTTAATTTAATTTTAATTTAATTTAATTTTAATTTTAATTTAATGTAATTTAATTTAATTTTTATTTAATTTTTATTTTATTATAATTTTATTTTATTTTTATTTTATTTTTATTTTATTTTTGTTTTTATTTTTGTTTTTATGTTATTTTTATTTAATTTTAATTTTACTTTAATTTTATCTTTATTTCATTTTTATTTTAGCTGTATACAAGCCACAGCCGCTGTTCTATATTAGCAAAAATTAACATGTTTATATACCACACCCGCTTCTGGCTATAATTTTAGTATGTGGTTTGTAAACCACACCAGCAGTTAAAGGGTTAATCGACAGAAACATTATATAGCTAAACAGTTGACGGTTCAAGCTTACTTCAGAGAAAGTGAGTGCACGATTTTGTCAACTGTTTATCTGCCGTCGTAAAACATTTATTGCTATGGGGATATCAAATCGTTCCTGCAACTGTTTTTTCCAGAACAAGATAGGAATTTTTTTTGAACGCTGGTCAAACAAGATGGACAGTATATTGTTCAACTCTGTGCTTATAGCTTTTATCTTACATGAAAAATTCGTCTTTCGTTTAAATAAAAGAAAAATGGAATTACTTTTTGGCCAATACAATAATTTATACTGATATGTTGTAAATTATATAATTTATTTATGAATAATTATATATCTTGTACTAATTTATAGAGAAATATATAATTTACAATATTTCTCTATAAATTAGTATTTATTCACTAGTAATTTACAATATTTCAGTATAAATTAGTATCTATTCACCAAGTCAATATTCTCCAATATATCACTTTGATAAATAATCTTAATAAACCACGATAATTTATTTATAGATAATTATTTTTTCAAGATGGGAAATATAAAATACGAGAAATTTCCTCACCCGTCCGTAATGTGTTAATATTGAAACTGTTGGTCACCGATGACTACCACGCCGCCATTTGTAAATCGAGTGCTAGTCACCGGTCACCGCCATGGCAATCAACGTGTTAAATCTATCCACGCGCCATCGACTTTTTTCTGACAAAATAATAATCCAAAATAGGGCGCTTACGTCTCAACATTATGTCGAAATATAAAACAAAATAATAACAGTAATGTGTCTTCTTTTAGACGGTCCTCGATTCGTATGAAAATAATATTCCGAATAGTATTCATACGTAGCGAGAATATTGTACTTATCTTATTAAATATTCATGTGTTTCGTTAAATGTAAGACAAAGAATACGTGCAGCTCTACGTACTAAAATACAAAACCTTTATTCATTTTTGCTAGTTAATTTGCATCCGTTTCACATGTTTCAGTGAAACATAATTCTCAAAAGAATATGTAATTACGTTTAGTAAATTAGAATTAAAATAATATAAAATTCATGGCCATATTTATGGAATTAAAATTTAGTTCTTGATTAATCCTACAAGATTAAATTTCGCTGTTTTTAATTTAAAACGATAACATTGTGTATCGGTTTATTTATAAAAATGAAAAAAAAAGTGTCATCTAGAACATTCTGTTGCTAACGTATAATCAATTTAACGGAAGCAAAAATTAACTCTTTATGGGACGGTGTGACTTAAAAGTTACAAACTGACGTATCTATATTTTAAAACATTCATTTTGTTTAGTTGTCACTGCACTATTCAATTTGATTACTGCATTACCGTAGTGACACCGCGAGTTAAAACATTTTCAAATCAAAATGAAAAACTGTAATCAATCGCAATTTTTATCTCCAATAAGCAGACAAAATTCGGGCTATAGAGGGTTAATAATGAAAATCTTATGAACATTTATATTTCAATTTTAAGTATATTAATTACAACTCTTTACCTCGATAATTAATTTGTTTCGTTTAATGCGTCAATTATCGAGCCATATGCAGCCTTGGTAAGAAAAATAATCGTTGATCAGTGGATCAAAATAATGCGAAACAAAGTAAAATTAAATCTGACTCGATATAAGTGACATTTTCCCAATTCTTATTTACTTTATTTCGTTGACCGTTTGAGTCCCAAAGGGTATTGAAAAAACGCTGTCGAAAAATCCCGAACAGTACGAAAAGACCCAGGCGGCACGATAGCGCTTGCCTTAATCCATTGCGAAGAAAAAAATTACAAGTGTTACTCTCCGTTTAAATTGTTCGTAACACAAAAAATATTTTTAATTTGTAATTCGTTATTTTATGAAATACATCTGTATTATCATATACGCGTACTGTAAGTTTATAAATATTTCAAGTTTTGTTCGATAAAAATTATTGAGAAGATAACAATGAGATACAAAATGTTTTATCTGTATTATTGTACGGATTTTAGGTTGCAGACGGGTGTCTCCATAAATACTCAATAATGGACACTGTCTTAAGAACAATAACGATTTATTAACTAATAACTATACTCGATGATACAATGTTCGCCCTCTAATTCTTCTCTAGACTCTCCTTTACTCAACTTTGACTATTCTCCGACTATCCTTCGACTAACTCCTCCACACATTTTCTCCATTCATTTATTCCCTGATTCTCTCTTCTTCTATTTCTCAATCTCTTTCACTCTGCTCAGGCATTCCCAGAAACTCTTCGGTCGCACGATATTCCCTGTCACTCGGTCCAAATACAGTAAAACCTGTTTTTGCGCGGTGGATAGGGACCGCATAAAAGAAATGGTACAAAAAAATATTCGAAAATTTTATAAATTCTTACTTATAATAAACAACTTTGTACGATATACTACCTAAAAATTTTTTTACGCGGTGGATAGGGACCGCGTAAAAAAAGTCTGACTTAGAAAATACATCAATGATTTGTGAAATAGACGAGAGAATGCTTTCGATTAAATTAAATAATTAAATTAGACCTAAAGAAATTGTAAAAATATTTAATTCTTCGTTGTACATATACATGGAGAAGTTTTCAAATTATACATTAAATAGTTTGCCGCTACTCGTCGTAATACAAAACGCGCATCTTCTTGCGATGAACTGGTTGAAAATCGCTTTCGTCGTTTGAAGATAGGATTTCAATTGATTTGTTTTTCGGTACCATAAAGTCAGTGATCAGTTTTTGCGACGACGGTCGACCGGTCAATTGCTTGAAAACGTCACGATAGTGAGACACGCATGATCTCGGCTCTTTTTGGAATTTTAAGCGTCTTTCCGCATTGGTATCTATTTTAAGAAAATGCGTTTCCAATTTTTTCGAAATCTGGATCCCTGCATATATTTTATCCGCTGTATAGATTTGTAATGTATATGTACATTGATAGGAAACATTAAACTGGTGCTAACGCCGCTAAGATTCATATACCGCATAAAAATAAATCGCACGAAAAAAATGGCACAAAAATAAAATCGCATAAAACCAATCGCACAAAAACAAAATCGCATAAAAAAGGACCGCACAAAAACAGGTTTTACTGTACTCTTTTCTCACACGTCTATCGCTCGGCCCAAACACTCGTCTCTCTTACATCTATCGCTCGGCCCAAACACTCGTTTCTCGCACTTCGATCACACTGTCCCAAACACTCTTTATTCACACCTCTATCACTCCAGACTAAACATTCTCACCTCAGACTTACCATTCCTACATTATTTACATTAAAAAAGGGAGCTGTGCGATGTACGTGCGTCAGTAAATGTGAGCGCGTTACTTCGACAGTCGGTGACTGCACCGTCAGTTGTCCACAGCGCTCGAAATGTTCTGGAATTTTTCGACACAAAATCTAAAGAGCGCTCTGCTTGGGACTCAAACGGTTAATAAAAAGATACAGTTAACTCAATCATTCTGCACATTTTGTAACAATAAAACTCGTCTACATTATCCAACCACTATTCATGGCATGAAACAACAAAATGTAAACAATTTAGAAATTCGTTGCTAACTGAACAATTTTATATGTAATTTCGATCGCGACCACAATTTTTTTCATCATCAACAATACGAGTGAGACGAAAATGTCTTTCGCTCGAGTTATAACAGTTATTTATATTTTTATTTGCATCAATTTCTTCTTTAGCTGACAAATATGTTTGATCTGCTTGGAGTTATCAGTACGGTAACCTGTACGCTTCAGTTCGTCACACGTTTTACTGCAATTAACTTTTCAAGTGACAAGCACAAATATCGCACATTCAGCACAGGTTCGTGTGCACAGGAATTATAGCGCAGACGCGTTCGAAAAGCGACACGGATTGACGTAAAAATAATGCACAGCGAACACTTAAGCTTTTACGTCACGATTATCGTATCACCACAAAATGATGCTTGCTCACCAGAAACGCTTACAAATTATGTTCAAGTTGAAAACAAACAAATTTTTCTTATCGTTGCTTTAACACTAGAACTACCGAAGTAGTCGAAACGGTCACTTTGTATTTTTTTTTCTTTTTTTATATGAAAGCTTTATTTTATCGTGGAACATTTTGAGGAATTTTCGGCGATTTTCTACGATTTTCCACGATTTTCTACTAAAAATGTAAATAACTTTTTGCCTCATTTTGATTTCTTCGATACAAAAATGTGTACTGCAATCGCTGGTAGTTCCGGTGTTAAGAGTAATGTTAGAATTAATAGTTTTATGGAAAATATGTTGCAACAAGACGTCTTCTGCAAATTATTAACATTTAATAATTAATTTATCGGATGGGATATTTGCTTGGAACAATTGTACAATTAATAAATGTCGAATGATATTGGATGATTGGAAAATGCTGCAATTTGTAAAACACTTTTACTTTTTTAATTTAACGTCTTTTATTGAATCGCCTTTATTTTGTAGATTAAAAATTATTTTATCGAACATCGTTATATTTGTATTAGCTGTTGGGTTCGTATACTAATGATATTTTTAATATTTGTACCAATTTTAATTCCTGTCGTCTCATTTATTTATTGCCTCATTCGTATAATTAATAATTCTTTCCAGAAATTTTATTTGCTTCGAAAGTAAATTGTAGAAAATTGTTCCCACATTCTGCGAGTGGTTCATTAATAAATACAATTCACAAGAGACCATACAATATTTTATTTTATGTATTCAGATTGATTTTTAATTGATTTCAACGATGTGGTTAATATTTATTTTAATTGTTAAATTGAAACTGTAAATGTTCGGGAAAAATTAATTTATTTCCGGAGTCATCGGTTTTGCAGCATTTACCATTCATGTTTTTTTCTTTTTTCAATGCCGTATTGCATTGTATCATTGAAAAAATTCACTTTCATTCGTAAAGACACAATAGTCGATATAGATTATGGAAAATGATCATTAATGTGTAAGCGCTGTTTTGCATAATTGCAAATTACGTTTATGATCGTAACTATTTATATTATACATTTTGTACAGTGTAATATACAAAATTGAATTGCAAAGATTATGTGAATAATAATTTTATAAGTCTTGTACAAATACGAAAACCTCAAACAACAGGTACTCGTGAATATGAAAGGAGACAGATATTGCACTGATAGAGGTTAGGTTTGAGAATCGGTGCATCGCTAAATTGTTAGCACTGTCCTAATATTATAACTCAAGAAGTACCCACTAAAAATAGTTTGTCTGTTAATATAGAATGTTATTTTATATTACATACGCATGTTCAAAGTGAGACTGTGCGATAATTTATAGTTATAATTTTTGAATATTTTACAGCAATGTAACGGTAGGGTTAGCGAGTTAAAATTTTCCAGTTTTTAATAAGTAACTTGTAGCTAATGACACCCAAATTCTTATTTTTCTCTAAAATATTAAACTAATCTTGACATTTTTGTATAAAAATAATGACACTCAAATTCCTATTTTTCTTTAAAAAAAATTAAACTAATGTTGATATTTTTGTATAAAATTGCTGACACTCAAATTCCTGTATTTTACTCTAAAAAACATTTAATTAATCTTAACATTTTTGGATAAAATTGATGACACTCAAATTCCTGTATTTTTCTCTAAAAAATTTAACTAATCTTAACATTTTTGTATAAAAATAATGACACTCAAATTCTTGTATTTTATTCTAAAAAAATTAAACCAATCTTGACATTTTTGGATAAAAATAATGATAGCCAAATTTCTGTATTTTACTCTAAACAAAATTTAATTAATCTTAATATTTTTGTATAAAATTGATGGTACTCAAATTTCTATTTTTCTCTAAAAAAGATTAAACTAATCTTAATATTTTTATATAAAATTAATGGTACTCAAATTCTTGTATTTTTCGCTAAAAAAATTTAACTAATCTTGACATTTTTGTGTAAAATTAATGACACTGAAATTCCTATTTTTCTCTAAAATAATAAACTAATCTCGAGACTTCTTACAAAACTTATTTTTCCATTTCTTAAATCGATATATATTAACAATAATATGGGATATAATACGGGAAATAAGATGGGATATTCAAATTCCGCGAGAGACGGAGAAAGGTTATAGAACAAAATGGAACATATAGAATAAATTTAATAAATGTATAAGGAAACTTAAATATGTTGTGTTGCAATTTTCCTTAAAAATCAGAACTTTCCGGACAACCCAATACAAAACCGTGCCACGAATTGCAAATTTCCAGTTCGCCAAGTTACACAGTAGATTTAATTTTATAAGTAAGCTTTACCGCTATCGGCCTCAAGATCGTTCAAAATTTATCACCATAATTCACACTTTATCGCAGGAAATAAATAACACGCGACACGGAAAGATATCGATCAAACATTAAGATCTGTGTCGTTTAATATCAGAATTAAAAAAAAAAAAAAGAAAAACCGCCTTTCCGTTCGGTTCTAACTTTTTCTTCGAACGGCTCTCGAAGAGTGCGATTCTATTTTTAGTGGGTACAAAAAGTTCTTTGTCCCTGTCTGTCTTGTCGGAAATCACGCTTGATAAAAGACACATTGAGATGCAATTTTCATTGGCATTAATTGCCGGTGAGGTGTTCTAATTGCGCCGCCACAATTTCCAGCATCTGCACTGGTCGAGCCATCACGTGGACTCCTTGGATAGCGGAGGTGGTTTGGGGTGGCCAAGAACCTCGAGGCCACGCGTGAACAGCGCCATCGACGTAGCCGGCTTCCTATCCCAGGTACGTAATCGAATAAAACGAGAAAGCAACGATTCAACCAATTTTGTCGTCGGCACAGGGCGAATTAACCGTTCCACTGACCTGTGTCCTTGAAACTTTCGATCGAATCATGACTTCGTATCAACCTTCCTGTCAATTTACAGTCACGACAGGGGAAGGAGCAACGAATCCCGTCTGGAAAGCGATGAAAATTCCGGCGTGTGTCGCATAATTGCTCGGTGTTAGTCAAAATTGATTCGTTTGAACAGTTTGGATCGGATGATATCGTAAAAAATTGCTTTCTTTTTGTGTGTGTTGCATGTTTTGGGGGTAGATGGATTGGCAGGAACGCTTTTGTATTATAATAGGGAGAATTAACCCTCTATGGCACGAGTTTTGTCTGCTTATGGGAGAAAAATTACGATTGTTCACAGTTTTTCACTTTGATTTGAACATTTTTTAAGTAATAATTGCTGTAGATGGATCATGGTGTCGCTAGAGTAATACAGTAATCAAATTGAATAGTGCAGTGATAACTACACAAAATTAATTTTTTCAAATATAGATACATCAGTTTCTAACTTTTAAGTCACACGGTTCCATAGAGGGTTAACAGTACTGTAAAATTTACAGTCTATTCTTTAACCCTCTATAGCCTAATTTTGTCTGCTTATCGAAGAAAAATTACGATTGTTCACAGTTTTTCACTTTGATTTGAAAATGTTTTAACTAATAATTACTGTAGATGGATCGTGGTATCGCTACAGTGATACGGTGATCAGATTTAACAGTGCAGTGATAACTAAAGAAAATTAATTTTTTCAAATATAGATACATCGGTTTGTAACTTTTAAGTCACACGGTCCCATAGAGGGTTAACACATTGAGGACGGGTGACGAGATTTCTCGTGTTTTGTATTTCAGATCTTGAAAAGGTGAGAATAGGAAACGACGATGTATGAAAGGTTGCTTTTAAAAAGTTATTCGATCGGTTCAAATTTGAAATTAAGAGCTATGTTTAGAATACAAAAAGAGAAATAAAAAAACCAATTACACAAACGGATTCGAAACAGCATGTCTCAACACCGTCATAATGGAGAACAAAAGAAAATTCGATTTTTATGAAGATTTGAACTGAACTTAATTGCTTTTCAAAGCTCTGGAAGGCAGTTATCGTTAAAAACTGTACGTTGTTACTGACCAACTTAATAATAATATATATACGGGGATTTATTGTTCCAGAGATCTCTAGATCAAATTTTACATTGCATTTCTATATGATAAAATATTATATAATTAATAAAATAATATTTTATAGTATGATAGTAATAGTATATTATAAAAATAGTTGTATTATTTATGCGATGTAATTCATNATTCATTACATTATTATTTATTAATTATTTATTGTATTATATCTATATAATTTCATATTTTATAATATAATAATAATGTATAATAATAATATTATATTATACAAATCATCCAATTAATAATTCGACAATTTTTAATAAACTAGTTGATCAATAAAAGTCAATTATGAACAAATATCTCTAGTTTTCGAAAAGTTTTGAAAGTTCTGAAAGTTCTGAAAGTTCTCTATCCATCATTTAGGATTTTTATTTCGATACATCGTCTTACTTCATTTTCAAATATTTGTTCTAAATACTTATTACTCATGACCTAATATTTTTGAATAATAAAAAATCCACTATATTCAGACTAATTGGTTGTTGATCTATTTTTTTTTACTCATTTAAAAAATCATGAAATGTTTAAGTCCAGTTATTTAAATTCAGTTTGAAATAAAACAACTTCCACGTATTTCTTTTTTAAATCTATAACCTAATGCTGATTAAAAAGAAATTAAAATAAAATGAATGTTAAATAGTGTTCAGCAGTATCGAAACTTATTTATTTATTTTAAAAGATAATAAAATATTTAAGTCCAATTATTTAAATCCACTTTGAAATAATTTATAAATAAATCCATTTATTATTATAATTACAAATTAGTATTATTGGTAAATAATAAGTATTATATAAAGTAAGTAAAGCAAATAATAAATTAATAGTATTGGTAAATATTAGTCATGCTACTAAGTATTATTAATAATACCATTAATAAATAATACTAATACTGATTATTGTTACTACTATTTGTCTATTATTTAGTTTTACTTCATGGAAAGAAATTAATATTATTAATAAAGAATACTAACTATTATTAGTAAATAATACTAATTTAGTAAATACTTTAGTAAACAATAAATTACTATTATTAGTAAATAATATTACATTATTACCAGTAAATGATACCAATTACTCTCCACGAAGTAAAACTAAATAATATACAACTAACAGTAACAATAACTTATAAGCAATATACTGTCTACAAACAAATAAACATCCAACTTAAAATAACCGATCCTAAACTTTATTCTAAACAATGAACCGATACAATCCTCTCGTCTTACCAACAGTTTTCAACTAACTTAACTACAAAAATCACTTTTCACTTCTCACACTATTCCAAATACCCGATACCATTTGTTTGCATATTATACAATTTTAAAAGTGATATCCTCCGACGCTCAGGATATTTAAATATGTAACGAACGCGAACGAGACCGTACGAAATAGACACGTCAAACGTTAAAGTTCAAGGTAGTTGGAGGTGAAGTGTAGTTCACAGGTTGATCAATAAGTTCGTGGTTTACCTGTAAGGAAGTCGTTAAATTCATTTTCTGGTAGCATGGACCGGTGTCCGTAATCACGGTCTACTGCATTTTTAACGGCCACGTTTTTTAAACAGTACACTTGTTAAATCACTGCCGATTAATTGCAGATACAAGCCACTGACGTCATTTCTTGCATCGTAAAAATCGATTTTATCTAACAAGAGCAAAGAGGAAAGAGGAAAATCGCCGTTTACGAGTACCTTGGCGTCGTTAGCTCAGTTTCTCTATTGTCAAAATGGAACGCTTTTATTTTACGAATAGATTATCAATACAGCTTGCCGAACCAGGACCAAAGACTAACCAGTAACCGATAGTTAACCCTGTATAGCTCGAATTTTGTCTTATCAGAGAAGAAGTTACGGTTGATTA
>SMSQ01019015.1:0-23737 GCA_019453375.1 Ctenoplectra terminalis | reverse complement strand
CTCTCTCTCTCTCTCTCTTTCTTTCTCTTCCCCATCTCTTCCACCTTATCTCTTTTGCTTTTTTTCTCTCTTGCTTTTTCTCTCTCTTTCTTTCTCTTCCACACACATTCTCTCTCTTCTCTCTCTTTCTCTTTCTTCCACCCTCTCTATTGCTCTCTTCTTTTCTCACACGCTTTCTCTCTCTTTCTTTCTTTCTCTTCCGCCCTCTCTATCTCTTTCTTTCTTTCTCTCTCTTCCACCCTCTCTCTCTCTTCTCTCTCACTCACTCTCTCTTCTCTCTCGCTCTCTCTCTTTTCTCTCTCTTTCTTTCTTTCTCTTCCACCCTCTCTAACTCTCTCTTCCACCCTCTCTCTCTCTCTTCCACTCTCTCTATCTCTTTCTTTTTCTCTTCCCACTCCGCTCTATCATTCTCTCTATCTCTTTCTCTCTCTCTCCCCACTCCGCTCTATCACTCCCTCTCCTCTCTCTCTCTCTCTCTCTCTCTCTCTCTCTATTTCTACTTCTCTATCTCTCTCTTTTTCTCTCTCGCTCTCTCTTTTCTCTCTTTTTCTTCCACCCTCTTTATCTGTTTCTCTCTCTCTCTCTTTCTCTCTTTCTTTCTCTCTCCCCACTCCACTCTCTTTTTCTCTTTCTCTCACTCTCTGTATCGCAATCTTGAAAGAAGATCATGAAGGGAATTAAAAAAAGGCTTACTCGATTCTTCTGTGTAGCCCTTGAATCTAAACAGGCCAATATCCATCGAGGGTCGTTCTATCCGGTCTATCGATTTTTCTTGAAATCCGTTGTTGACCTTAATAGCTGACTGTCGTTGCTATCTGAATCCAGCTTGCCTTCGAACGGTCGAGATCTTCTTAAACACATCGGCCACGAAAATTTTCGGTAAGCTTCGCGTGGTTTCGTTCGACAATCCCAGAGAAACGCTAGGTGTATCAGATATTGAGTTCGACGGAAAGTCTTCGAACGTGGTTTTTACGTTCCCAAGTTTATCTTCTCTCGCCGTTATAGAAAATCAATTTATCATGCCATTTTTAACTTTTTTATTATTTACCAAAGTTGGAAGTAACTTTTATTATTATTTGCCAAGTTGGGAGTAACTTTTGTTATTATTTACGAAATTGGAAACAACTTTTACTATTCACTTCCTAATGTTTGTTATAACAATTTAGAAATCAGAGTTTAATTTTTCACGCGTCCGCGGATAGCTTTAGGTGAATTATCAACTGAGCTAACTCTGATAGATATATATAGTACTGGTAGATTTTAACCCATTATTGTACAAATTCATTCCACGAATTCTTGTGCAACCGAAGTTTGTAATAATAATAACGCAACAGCTATCAATTTCGCGACCTATTAACACTAGAATTACCAACGTAGTCAAAATAACCAATTCATAATTCCTCGTAGAAATTTTATGAATTAACTGTAGCATTATAATATTTTCGGTGATTTTCTGTTAAAGATATAGATAAATGTTTGTCTCCCTTGCATTATGTATTTTTTTTATAAAAAAGCTATTTAATTCTAGTATTAAAAACTTAATGAAATAAAAAAAAGATAGAATAATTACTGAAATTAAAAAAAAAAATACTAAGCTCCTCCATTCACTTTAATTCTCCAAAAATTAAAAATATAGATAAATATTTGTCTCCCTTGCATTGTGTATTTTTTAAATAAAAAAAGCTATTTAATTCTAGTATTAAAAACTTAATGAAATAAAAGAAAGATGGAATAATTACTGAAATTAAAAAAAGAAATACTTAACTTCTCCATTCACTTTAATTCTTCAAAAACTAAAAATATAGATAAATATTTGTCTCCCTTGCATTACGTATTTTTTTTATAAAAAAAGCTATTTAATTCTAGTATTAAAAATTTAACATGACTCAACATTGGACCGATAAATGATTTCTCGAGCAATAAAGATACATTTAATGAAATTAAAAAGAAGATACAATAATTACTAAAGTTAAAAAAAAAAAAATACTAAACTTCTCCATTAACATTAATTCTCCACCATTTTTTCTACAGACTCAGTCCCTAATAACCCAACTTAGTGGTTAATGCGACTTAAAAAAAGCAATTAAACAAAAAAAAAAAGATCTTACTTCTTAAAATTTTTATTCAAACAGACTTTCAGTATGATCTTTAAAACTCACTATAATTTATTCAATTAAGAAAACGATAAGAGAATAGTAGGTTCATTTAAGGTTCGTGATAGGAGATCGATATTATCACCGTTATCATCGACATACGAACGAACGTTGTCAGAAGATGTCGTTATTTTGAATCCTTTTTACTTTACCTTTTGTTTTCCTTTTTTGTTGTACAAGAGTCAGTCTCAGTTTGACCGTAAAGCACGCGACACCTCATATGTACAGTACTGTGAAAAAGTCTTAGACCATCTACATTATTGATCTTGTAACTGTAATTAAACATATTTTAGAGAAGCATTTCTTAACATTGTTAAATTCAAATTTTTCCATATTGCCTTTCTCGTGTTGGTCGTGCATAATTTAATCCGGTGAAAATATGTTTTAAAAATTCTTTAACAAGCAGAGCCTTGATTAAAATATTATGGAACGCGTATGCAAAGTTTAAAGGAAACATACGAAGAAAGCGAAAAAGGAAAAAATCAGTTTCTTAAATTGTCTATAACAGAATGGCAGGAAATGCAAAGTGAGTTTCTTAAAATTTCTTCAACGATTATCTAAAAAAAGAAAAAAAAAAAAAACTGTCGCGTAGCGAAAGTAAAAAGAGAATACACGAAATATTGATTGTTTTAAATTAATCAATATTTCTCAATCTAATTAACACCTCGTGAATCTAATTCTTAACAAAAAAAAAGAAAGAAATAACGTCGAAGTAAAAATAATATTAATCCATCTTGAATTCGTTTCTAAGATAGCAAAATATTTTTTTTGCCAGGTGATCTAAAACTTTTGCACAGTACTGTATGTGTTAAATATACGTTTCTTTAATTCGAACGTTTACAATTATTCTAAAAAACCCATCAGTTCGTATAACTATAAAATAATCTTTTCGTTATTTAAAATTTCTTAAGTTTCCCGATTACTCGTGAACTGCAGTGTACGTCGAAAGTATGCAACTATGCATGAATTTCTTCGTTCGTAAAGGGTGAATAATCACGTTCAAGAGACTTTATTAAGAACCCTTTTCTCAAATGGTTGGATAGTGTTCAGAATCTTTGTTTTGATAACACATCCTACAGTGGCCTCTGTTATTTCAAGAGTTATCTTTCGTTATCTCCCTGCGAGGGTGCCAGGCGACGCTACCCCATCCCCAACTCGCGCTCAAGTATACAGTAGGTCAGTGGTCGGCAAACTTATTAGCCAAAGAGCCAAATATGAACATTACAACAATTAAAAAAAAAAATTGGCAGCCAAATCTGCTTGTTTGGTAAACTTTTATTACACTAAATAAAACCTGGGGTGCCTATAAAAATATTTCAAATATATTTTTTTCTAAAACCACCGGTGCAAAATTATTATCATTATTAAATTGATGAAAATAAAAATTTTTAAAAATCTTTTTAAAAAATACAGTAAATGAAATTATTATTATAATTGTATGATTGTATTGTATGAATATCATATTAGGAGATAATTTATAGAATTGAATTGGATATAAATTATAGGGGGAATTTATAAAATGAAGGTATTGATTTCAATAAAATTTATTAAATATAAATTCAATTTAATGTCTATACATTTATACAATTAATGTTATAATAAATATATATATATATATATATCGGGGAACAAATGTAGAATAAATTTTATTTAAGTAAACATTTCTATTTTATAAATTTCCCTTATAAAATTCTATAAATTTCACCTGTAATTTATAGATTTTAATCGATTATAAATTTCTCTTATAATTTATAGAATTTAATCGATTATAAATTTTCCCAATAAGTTATAGAATTTAATCGAATATAAATTTCCCCTATAATTTATAGAATTTAATCGATTATAAATTTTCCCAATAAGTTATAGAATTTAATCAATTATAAATTTTCCTTATAATTTATAAAATTTAATCGATTATAAATTTGACTTATAATTTATAGAATTTAATCGATTATAAATTTCGGCTATAATTTATAGAATTAATCGATTATAAATTGTAAGAGAAATTTATAATCGACTAAATTCTATAAATTATAAGTCAAATTTATAGAATAAAAATATTTTTGCTTTTTAATTATATTCACAAACATTTGAACTTACGAAAAAATCGACAGTCGAATCACAAGCAATATCTATCTTTTTTAAAATATTTTCTCTACTGTCTCGATTGATTAAACGATGCATAGATGAAATTACGAGCGTCTTATCGTAATTAAATAGACGAAGAACAGAAAATGATCAAAGCATAGTAATCACTTAATATCGCGAAGAAGTGTGTCGCTGTATTACTATTTGCCAATAAAATAGCGTGACAAGGCTACATTCCTCCTAATCATAACATAATCAAGGAAAGCAGTACAAGTAGCTGTATTGCTTGCTTGCACTCAATTTGTACCACCTACGGACCATTGGTTCTCCGTCTCTTTCATTCTACAAGGGTCGTCTATTGTGTATAATGGGTTCGCTTGCACGAACGCATACCGCCTGGCGTGGATAAAAGCGCAAAACGAGACAGAAAGGCAGCGTATATTTCCAGCTATGCAGCATAGTAATACTTAACACTTAATATTCATAAAATAGACGATAAACAACTGCGAAAGAAAAGAGAAAATTGTTTCTAATAAAATATTCAACAAAAGTAAAATGAAATCTTTAATCTAATATTAAAAATTACGATTTATTTTTGCTTCAAATTGTCTCTTTTGCTACAAAGTTCAAATAAAATTCCTATCAGTTGACTGTGGATTTTTATCCAAGTTCATATTTTTATAAATATAATTTTAAAAAATAGAAACTGGATATTGGTTCATACAATATTAGTTTTGTTCAAAAATACTTGTTAGATAATTATTATTATTTTTTATTACGAATAATGTCATATCAACTACAAATAATTATTAGCGACAGTTAGGAATCGATAGTAAGTTAAATATAACACTAAAACTATCGACGATTAAATTACATCTATTTGTATCGAAGAAATTACAATAATAGATACTTGGAAAAATACATAATACAGTAGAAACAAATCTTTAATCGTATATTTTACAGAAAATAATAGAAAATCACAGAAAATCGCAGAAAATACTCAAAAGTGCACCGTTAATAATTTATAAAATTTTAGTAAGGAATTACGAACCTTTAATTTGACCGTTTTTATAGCTTTAGTGTTAAACATTTACGATACAGACTGATATCTTTTAAAAATTGTAAAGTTCTACTGCTTAGTAATCATCGAGGATATCTTTTAAAGAATGACCCGAAAAGTATGTTACTCGCCGATTTGAGAATTTAAGACAATAAAGTAATTCATATTCCACAGTGATAGGTATATTATAATGGTCACATGTTGCAGAATTTATCTTCGTAATGAGACGAGAGTGTACATTTTAAAAACCATAGACAACTCTTGGACAATACGGTGAATTTATAAAAATTATATGAGAAATTATGAATTGGTCATTTTGATCACTCTATTGGTTCTAATATCAATATTAATATTGCATATTTATTATATAATATCATTCTAGTACAAATATTCTATATTTATTATACAATATTATTCTAGTATTAATATTCAACATTTATTATTTAATATTATTCTAGTATAAATATTCTATATTTATTATTTAATATTATTCCAGTATAAATATTCTACATTTACTATTTAATATTATTCTACTACAAATATTCCACATTTATTATACAATATTATTCCAGTATCAACATTCCATATTCCCCAAGTCCAAAATATTTCAAAATTAAAACAAGAAAAAGAATTTTAATACCTCCGAATACATAATCTAAGTAAAGACAAAGGCTAACACCAGATTCACGGAATTCCTCAATTTAACGCAATTCAATTTCCCTGTTCAACCTTAACAATCACACCCCGGAAAAATGTAAACTCACACTGAAAATATACCAAAAATGTACCAAATAGATCTCTCCTAATAGAAATCTATTTATCTGAAGCAAAGTGAACCAGTGACAAAAAATTTGTATCTCAACGTACCCATCGAAATGATCCAATCGATGCCCCTCTACCCAGTTGTTAGACGCGGAACAACATTAGAGAAATGAGAAATTGGAGTATCAGGTACAGCATTGTGGAAAGGAAGGAAAGATAGGAAGTCGGATGGTAAGGAGAAAATGGTGGCAAAGCGATGCAATGGGGCAAGAGAGAGAGAGAGAGAGAGTGAGGCGGGGACACGAGATCCGGGGGTGGCTGGTTGTGCCGGTGGCTGCATCGATCGTCCCTATGCGCGCGGTAAAGCTCTCCTCGTGCGGACGATACGGGTCTCCGTTTCCTGAAAAATATCATAAATCCTGTTAACGATCCATTATTAAGCGGTCGGCCGTCTATTTTTAGCGTTCCGGTTTGTGAATTAGAGACCGCGTATCGCTTCAATCATCAGAATCAATGAAAAACCAAAAGGGAGAGAGAGAGTGGGTGCTCACGAAACCTTAGAACCTTATGAGCGATTATAATCTGGCTTAATTTCTTTCCTTCGAACAATTACCTGTTGACTTTATCGATTCGAGCGTAACATGTTTTATACGTAGAAGTCGCTTATTCGGAGTGATAAAATGCAGGTATTATATCGAAATTGTGGAACATTATTTTTTGTTTTTAACCCTTTATGGCTTTTTGTGACTTAAAAGTTACGAATTAATGTGTCTATATTTTAAAAAATTTCTTTTAGCTAGTTATCACAGTTCTATTAAAGATTACTGTATTAGCGTAGCGATACCATGATCCATCTGTAGCAATTATTAGTTTAAAAATTTTGAAATCTAAATGAAAAACTGTAAGCAATCGCAATTTTTTTTCTGATAAGTAGACAAAATTCGAGCTATACAGGGTTAATTAAGCTTTTGGAACCTCAGCTGAGGTTTGATGCAGCTGTAATGAAAACGTTAGTCATGGCAAATTAGAGAGGATATGCTAAGACTAACAGGTTTGTTTGAGAATAAATTTGATTTGTTATGGAAGAGATATATTATATACTTTGAAAAACAGGTTACTATTAATCCTTTTCGTTCTGAATATGACTCTGAGGCACTTTGATGATTTATCGATGCTATTCACTGTAATTATTTTTTTAATATATTAACTTTGTTGCACTGGTAGACTTTTTTAACTTTCACTGGATTTCTGCAGAATCTTATATTATTATGTTGTTTTGGAAAAATAAAAAAATTATAAATATTTACGATTTTATTTATCTGGTTAATTTGCTTTGTTTCAAGATAAAAGAGAAATCTGAATTCAGGAATTTAATTTAATTTAAGAGTTAGCTTTTTTTTCTTAATTTTTGGAATAATTGTGTATTGATCTCGATAAAAAAGAAATGTTTTACGGATCAAAATAATTGTAGATGTATATTCTATATCAGTTAATTCTAAATATGCAATAAAAAACAAGATGTTCATCGCGATTTCATAATAGGTCTGACCATGAACAGGATTCCCGAGGGCAACGAAAGTAGTTCGAGGTCTAACGTCAAGGAATGTTCATCAAACAGACCTTTATCGCGAGAACCTTTTGGTATACTTTGGAATTATATCGGAGAAAATAAACTGATCAAACATAGAGCTAACAAATGAATGAGACATTAGAAGTAATAACAAGTAGATATGAATTATGTAAATAATTAGAATTTTAAATATAATGCAAATAATGCATAAACGAATTAAATAATTTTTTCTTTATCTCAATTCGTGTTGCTATTTTATAATTTTATAATAAATACAGATATATGAGAATTCAGAGCATTTTAACAAATTGTACATCATAAATATAACATAGCAAGTGTTTATTATTAAGTATTAATTATTATAGGGATCATTGATATACACTTTTAAATAAATCGATATGTTATTGAATTTTTGTGAGCTATTTCTTGGTCGAAAAATTTATTTCTTAATTATTAATTACAATCTATAAACTCCTTACTAATAATCTTAAATTATAACAATTTAAAAAATTTTTTTTTTTTAATCGTTGCAAGATGTAATTTCTCCAAACACATAATTACAGATTTCAGTATTATGCGATTAAAATATGTCATTTAAATTATTTATTTTTAATTTTGCGTCTTCGATTGATAATTCTCTTTGAAATTCGTTCCCCTTTTAATTTTATGACATCGTTGTGTCTTCAACATAATTAAATTACACTCTCCGTTTCCTTGCCAAGTAACGGGCAGGTCGTACCGTAAATTAACCCTCCAACTTTCAATTAACCTGTCGACGCATCTTTCTAACATTAGAACTTATTTGACCAATAGCCACATACAATTATTTATCGTACAAATTATTCACCTATTTGTTCAATTAATTGAACCTGTTATTCAAAAATCTATACTATATACATTAATTAGAGAAATTGATATTATTTTTAACCCTCTGTAGCCAGAATTTTGTCTGCTCATCGGAGAAAAAATTACTATTGATTACAGTTTTTCACTTTGATTTAAAAATATTTTAACTAATAATTACTGTAGATGGATCGTGGTGTCGCTACAGTAACACAGTAATCAAATTTAATAGTGCAGTGATAACTAAAAAAAATTAATTTTTTAAAATATAGATACATCAGTTTGTAACTTTTAAGTCACACGGTCCCATAGAGGGTTAAATAATCGTACAATTAGAATTCTCCGCAGTCAAAGGGTTAAACACAAGGAAAACACAAATCTTACGTAAATCAGCAATCTATGGTTAATACGATCAACTCAATATGGTACTCGCAAAAATTGCAAACTGTATATAATTATTCTGAACTTTTTGTAAGGAGGAAAACAATTTTTTTTCTGTAAGATAGTATATCTGTTCGTGTCGAACGACATCGGAAAGCGTTATTGTCCGAATGAAAAGGTTGGGATGATCGGTATCCTCTTCAAAGCCGTGCACGACCAACAAACGATATTTCCGATACAGTGGCTGAGCGTTGGAATCGACATGTGGCTTTTTTTAATTCTTTTGTCGCGAAAGTGGTTTCTGGCAACCTAGACAAAAACTTATTGAAACTTCAATGAAACGCGGCGAACGAAAAAAGAGAACATAGCCAGGAATTTTTTACTTTATTTAACCAATCTATTAATGCTATCTGTTGTTCAAGATTTTAAAGCTATTATTTTAAAACTAGTTTGATGTTGTAACTATTTTCGGAATTGATTAATTTTTGGTATTATTAGTTGGAATATTATTTTGCGCGCAGTTTTCTTATTTTTTGACGGAGAAATGGAACAATATTTTTCTTTCGATTTTTATAAATTAACAGCAGCGATGAAGTATACTTTTAAATCGACAAAGGTGGAATTTTATGCAGCATGTTTGAAAAATGAAATTTAAAAAATGTTTAATTAATAAGGTTTTATAGAATTACTGAACGGTTGAATAATACTAAATCAGTTTACAGTAAAAAATAATTTTCTATTATACACTCGCGCAGTGAATTATCATTGAAGTTAATTAACAGGAATTTCCATCGTGTTAAAAATTAATTAAAAATTTTCGTACTTTCGTAAATTTTATAGATTTTCTGCGGGAATTATATTTTAATTAAAAAAGATAAACACTTTTTATAAGCGAAACAAAATATTATTAATGTTTAAAAAAATACATGGGACAGTTATTCGGTTTCGCTTAATATTTTAATTATAATTATTGTTATATTTTCAACAGTAACCTTGTTTCTGTAAAAAATAAATAAAGCTGATTTAAACGTTCTTTTTTGAAGCAACGAGAAGCTTTTATGCGTTAAATAATTTATCGTCTCGACGATTTAAACTATTTATCGCAGCAGATAGGTTTTCAAAGTGTTTCATTGAAATTAATTCGAATTTCCGATTTCTGTTTACTGTTTCACTGCGATTATTGATTCGGTGTTATCCAGACCTTGTTCCTTCCACTCGATTTCCCTCCTTTTCAGTGTCAAGAAACTATGATTTAACCATTCGATAAATTTCTAATTGGCTCCTAATTTATATCATCGGAAGACACGGGTGAATACTATGTTCTTTTCCTTTTTCTTCTTGTAAATAACGAATAGTATAAAATAAATGAAAATATTATTCACGTGTATGTGGCGTTTAATAAAATATTTCTAAATGCTTACTAAATTTTCCATAATCATATTTTTGCAATCAATAACATATCTACATCGATAAATTCCTATAAAATTTAATTTTAATACAAAAGAATACGTTTTGTACGTTAACCCTCTATATTCCGAATTTTGTCTGTTTATCGGAGAAAAAATTACGATTGATTACAGTTTTTCACTTTGATTTGAAAATGTTTTAACTAATAATTACCATAGATGGATCGTGGTGTCGCTACAGTAATACAGTAATCAAATTTAATAGTACAACGATAACTCAATAAAATAACATATTGATTAACCCTCTATATTCCGAATTTTGTGTGCTTATCGGAGAAAAAATTACTATTGATTACAGTTTTTCACTTTGATTTGAAAATGTTTTAACTAATAATTACCATAGATGGATCCTGGTGTCGCTACAGTAACACAGTAATCTTTAACACCCTTAGATACACTTAAGCAGTATCACTCAATAGTATCCTATACGTATATTTTTAAATTCATTGAAACGCAAACCCTTAAATATCTCGGTTTCAAGATAAGTGGACTTAGGCCACTTTCAAAATAAACGGCTCAAATATCCCTTATTGATTAATTTAATTTAACACAATTCAGTTTTCGGTTTTTAATAACCTTACCGATTCCGTTAGGGATACATTATAGATTCATAATTTGGTAGATTTAATCTGTAAACGTACGAACTAGAAGTGGAAGCGAAATGTACGGTGGACGGTGATTATATTTCTGTGCGAATTACAAAACGTCCCTCGAGATACCCTATCATGGACTGCTTTATTTAAATTACCACCATCGTGTAGCACGACACTGAAATAATTTCGCTCGCTTGTATATATGCCCGGAACGCTGGTACAACAAGTGTGATTCAAAGGAGAACCTGTGTTAGAAGATAAAGTAAATCGTGCACGAAAAATTTACAACGCTTCTCACTTGTTCGTATAAATTGTATTTGGAATTTATCCGTTTTAATTAGATTACTCAAATATACCGATTGTACTCCGCTGAATTTGAAACTTCGATATTTGCGCTCGAAAAGTATGAAATATATCTCAATGGAATATTTTATGCGGATACTTTTTTAACGCGAGAATAAAATATTTAATATTTTTCGCAAATATTAATTTTATTTAATTTCATATTGCATAGACATTATGTAAAATTATATTTACACAGTTTTATAGATTTTAGGGAATCTTTAGCTATGTCTGTGTAATTTTTAAATTACAAATATTAATTTCTGTTGGAGGTAGAGGATCGAAGCGAACACTTTTTACAATAAATAAATTATGTAAAGATTGAACGAGATTCCGAGAACGTGTTGACAGAGGCAAACTGAACTTAACTACATTTGATAAACATTTGTTGAATGCCTGGTAACAACAAAACGGGTGTCAATGTCATTCAACGAAAAGGATATTAATATTGTTGCGACACTATGGATGAACCTTTAAGATCGGACTGAACTTGGTGTCCGATCACGAGTAACGGTGTAAACAAATCTTTAATCGAGCGGTGTCGCAAGGCCCACCGGAAGGGGTGCCAAGGAAAAGTGTTGACAAAGCGAGTATCGCCGGAACCACGAACGAGTGCGGACGCACCGTGGTTCTTGTCTTCCGGTATCAGAATTGTATAAGAAAATCGAGTCTTTAAATCCATTGTAATATAGTTTTAGTGATTAATCTGTAAATAAAGATAAGATGAGTCCCCTGACAAGGAGTCAGTGGAGACCAAGGCGCAACAATATCTTATATCTCTAACAATTTCTTTATTATATTATGATGGGAAATAAGCGACCGATGAAAAGATAACTGAGTTTGATCATTTTTAATTGTTTTTATATCATGAAAGAAGTTAAACTTTCTATAGTAGCAGTATAACTATATTAGCTTGAAATTGTTTTAAATAAAGTTCTAATTTAATATACAGTTTTTTTAATATGGTTAGTTTCGTCAAAATCTCAGGGTGGTACAGAGTAAAGGATAGATTGCGGATTTTTATACGTTTATAAAAAAATTGAAGGCGCAAAAATTCAAAGAACACATATAATGTTAGAAAAATAGGTAAGCAAATCTCTTTTAACACATTACGGACAGATGATCGTCGGTAGTTCTGGTATTAATTATATTAAAAGAAATATGACTTTGCATAAAAATGCGTAGCTTAGCAAAATTTATTTAAACGGTTAAATCAATTTTATGATCCATAAAATTTTTATTTAACAGAATTATTTCTTCGTGATGAATAACCAGTGAAAGTGGCAGCTAATCAAAGATCAAGAAAATCATCGAGAAAAATGTCGAGGATATCAGAGGGGGTGGATGAACGCCCCATGGATCCGGGGCTTAAACTTGGCACCACTTGAATGCAAAAGAAAAAGGTTTGTTTTAATTTTAGAATACACATTAACCCTTCCTTCCATAATTTTTTTTTTTTTATTTTGGAAGAAAATACGTGAACTCTCACAAATAATAATAAGTTCGGAACGATCAAGTTTTTATCTGTTTAAAAACTTATCTAAGCAAATATTGCAAAAGAGAAGATACCTACTACTAATATTAAATTATTTACGTCACAGCAAATGTCAGTTATAGTACAAAGAATTTAAAATAAACAGTATGTCGAACAATTTATTATTATTTATTATTTGCCGCAGAATGCAAGGACGGGTTAATGCTTCCAAATCTCTAGTAACTTTTTATTGAAAATAAAATAATCACCTTATAATATCGATATTGTACATTAAAATCTTAATTTAATAGAGTCTATCCAGAGTCGTAAAATTATTTATCTACTCTAAGCATAAATGATTATACGCGTACTAAATTTTCTTCACTGTCGTTGTAACAATTTGTCTTCTTCGTAACAATTTTTTAAACGGCGAATAAATTAACAAAAACATTCGTTTGAAAGTACAAATGAGCAGAACGCGGGATGGGCAAATCTTGGCTTTCGGCCCTGTTTCCTGCGACGATGACGACGATGACAATGATGGCGTACGTCACTGTAACGACGGCTACCACAACCTCGGTGCCGCCTCTCGCCACGACCACCAACAATGAGGTCCTCGACACAAAAAGGGTAAATATAGTGTCGATTCAAAACAAGAATCTAATTTCTTACTCGCTATCCCCTCTTCCTTCTTTCGAGTCTTTTGCAATCGCAGTCGTTCGAAGACTCTTAACGTCAAAATGAGAGGTCGTGTTATATTACGTTCTTTTCCGAGGAATATTATCGCTGCTCAGCTGATTATTTTACAATTTGTGTTCTTGTTCTGTGTTCTCTCTTGCTCCGTTTGAAAATACAATCAAACCGAATTGTAGACCTGATCCGTGATAAGCAACTGGTCAATCCCTACCGAGTTGCTTATTTCCGATCAACATTACAATGTCATAACTTAACCCTTAACTCTTTGCGGCACAGGATTTCAGATAATAAAATAGACTCGTGTTGCGTGTAGAAGCGTGAATCTAAAGATTCGTAAATTATATTCTTTTTCGATTGACTTGGTCAGATAAACTGTTGTGTCTCAAAGGCGGATATCGAGGAAGCCCTGGACGTGATAGAAGCGGCATCGACTGGATCGTTGGGTGAAGATTGTGCCACGACAGCTGGTTTTAAATCTTTACCAGCTGCCGTAGCGCTTGATCCACGACGTTACGACACTGCACGTCAGAAAGCTGACATGACAGCCCTGATGCTCCAGAATCTTGGCACGGTCGGTGTATCGAGGCATAACGGTGAGTTACAAATAGCTATTGAAAGATTGCAATAAATATACTGCGATTTTTATGCATTTATTGTGGGAATGGTGAGTCTGAGGTGTGAATATTTAATCTGGAGTGCTAGAGGTGTGAATAAAGATTGTTTGGGACAGTGTGATCGAAGTGCGTGAGACGAGTGTTTGGGCCGAACGATAGAGGTGCGTGAGACGAGTGTTTGGGCCGAGCGATGGAAGTGCGAGAAAAGAATATTTGAACCGAATGACAGAGATTATCGTGTGACCGAGGAGTTCCTGGGAATGTCTGAGCAGAGTGAAAGAGATTGTGAAATAGAAGAAGAGAGAATCAGGGAATACAGTCAACCCTCCTATAACGCGGTACTTTCGAAACGCGGTTTTCGTATAACGTCAACCTGAAATTGCGATAGCCCTCCTATAACGCGGCACTCTGAGAACGGGGTTTCCATATAACGCGGAGCTTGACAGCGAGGATGAGTGTTAAAAGATTTTACAAAAGTCTTTCTTGTTTTTGTTGGAAAACAGTTCTTTTGTTTACTTTTTGTTTCATTTTTTTTTATCATTTCCTTATACGAACTCATCAATTCGATAAAAATAATTTATAATTTAATCTTGTCTTTTGTATTTCTTGGTCTCCATGTAACGCGGTACGAATAGTGTGATTTGTACTAATTCTGAGTTTCTTATAGCGCGGTTTCCATACGACGCGCTACGAATTAGCCTGGTTTGTACGGTTAAATCCGAGTTTCTTATAGCGCGGTTTCCATATAACGCGGTACGCAGTCACATTAAATTTTAGGTGAAATTTATAAATTTATATAAAGATAAATATATTTTAATCATCGGTTACAATTTCTCGTTACGAATAAGTACACAAGATTATAAGTAAAATCAACATTAAATGAATCACATTTCCACCGAAGATATTTAAAATTGATGAACACTATTTGGAAGTAGCGGAACAATTCTTTGGCGTTATCGAATTTCGGATCGTTCCACAGCAATCCACGAGAGAGACGTAAAATCGATTTTCCCAATAAACCGAGTACGATGACGGACCGCATTGTCAACAGTCCAATTTGTACGGAACCCGGTATATCATCGCCTAATCGAATTCCATCGGCTGAAATGGTAACGAGAATATGCATTCCATCGGGATACATCGATTGGTTCTGAAGAGCTTCGTAAATGTGCATACTGATTTTAAATCGGATTATTACATTCTAAATTCGGCATATACTTAATCGATAAGAATGATCGAATTATAGTTGATAATGGTATAACACGGAGGAAAAATATTTTTCTTGCTATACATAAATATTATATTCTTGTTTTTAACAGTGGCATTATGGGCGATTAAGGTATATTTATTTTTAGAGAAAAAATCAAAACGAAAGGTGTATGAAAAAATCACGGAAAGTCCCTTACGGGCACCATAGTGAATTTATAAATTTCTGAAAGAAAATTTCTAGATTCATAAAATTATTACTATTTCTCAATGAAAATTTCTAGATTTATAAAATTACTACCATTTCTCAAATATAATTTTTAGATTTATAAAATTACTACCATTTCTCAAAGATAATTTTTAGATTTATAAAACTACTACTATTTCTCAAAGATAATTTATAGATTTATTAAATTACTACTATTTCTCAAAGATAATTTTTAGATTTATAAAACCACTACTCTTTCTCAAAAAGAATTTATAGTTTTGTAAAATTACTACCATTTCCCAAAGAAAGTTTACACATTTATAAAATTACTACTATTTCTCAAAGAAAATTTCTACATTCATGAAATTACTACGGTCCCTTTTTATGAAGTTTCTGCGATTTTGTGTTAAAAATGTAGATAAAGGTATGCGATGTAGTCATGGGGGGCTCTCAATGTCGAATAGAGGATGCTAGAATAGTACGCGCAATATCAGTTTCATTTCAGTTTCATTTCAGTTTCATTTCAGCGTTAGAATGCTCAGTGAAAGTGGAATTTCTGGGCGAAATTAGGGTCAAAAAGAGAGGGACAGGGTGATTGATAAGATATCTTTAACTGTCATCGGTCGATTGTAATGTGAGACTTTTACGGTCGCAGTCAATTGGGTCAATGAGGGAAAACAAAGGAAAACTCCCTAATTGAAATTACTTTGTAAGACCGGGGAATAGTAGAGTCTGGGGTATACGCCATTTTCTTGCTTATTTCCTTAGACATGTGCGTTGGAAACGTGACGGTCTAATAGTGGAGTCCTGAAGATTCTAATTTCGTAAATTCAATGTCCTTTCGTGTTTTACTAGACCGTTTCACAAACAGCGATCGGAATAGAATGGTATTGTGCTCCTTGAATTTATCTTGTTCTTTATAAGAATATACAAAAGAATATCGATTTCTTCCTGAAAAATGCTTAGAAAATTAAAATAGCAAATTATGATTAAATTAAACTAATGTAAGTGTTAATAATTAATTATGATATTATTCTATTCAGAACATTTCTACTGTAAAATATTTATTGATTCAAAATGCGTAGAAAATTAAAATAGCAAATTATAATTAAATTAAACTAATATAAGTGTTAATAACTAATTATGATATTATTCTCCTCAGAATATTTCTACTACAAAATATTTATTCATGCAAAATACTTAGAAAATAAAAATGGCAAATCATATTAATTATATTAAAATAACATAGCTATTACTAATTGCAATATTTACTAAAAATAATTTATTAATATTATTACGTATAAAAACATTCCTATAACACTATTTTAACACTACAATTACCAACAATTAAACCATACCTATCTGTATCAAAGAAATTAAAATTATAAAAAATATAGAACACAAGAAAAACGAACCTTTATCCATATTTTTAAAGTTATAAAAAATTTTCAAAAACGCAACATAGTTTTATAAAATCTCTGTGAGAAAATATAAATTAGTCGTTTTTACCACTTTGATAGTTCTAATTGAATCGTTAAATAATCCATGTATATCCTCTTTATAATCTATTCCTATTTTACACAGTGCTTTTAGATGTATTAGCAAAATCTCTGCTAGTGTCTGTGAACGACGCCGTGGAAACAAGGGTGATCGCAATAAACGCGTCCACGGGTGCAGTAATTAGTGCAGTTTGGTTGGAAAGAAGTCTCGGAAGCGTCGGAGAACCGTCTAAGGTCGAGAGCCACGGACTTCAGCCGGGAACTGTACCGGATTCGAATTTACCATGGTTCGAAAATGCGGGTGCCACCACAGAATTGAGGTTCGATTAATATACACATTTTTAATTTCAAACTTTACAATTTTAATTTCACCCCTATATACTTCAAAAATTGAATGCACGCTCTCAGAATATTTTGCACGCATCGATTGCGCTATCATTGCTTTCATATTTCGATCCTTACATCAAATCGTCGATTTCTTTGGATCGAAACTTCTCCAAGAGATTCGATTAACAGTGACTGGAAAAAGAAAATTCTAACACGGTGAATTTTTTATTTCTTTTAACAATATTTTTTTTTGCACTATGTTAACTTGGTACCTTGATGGTTGGGGGATATATTTGTGTTATTGCTGATTGGGAGCTAGATCTTTATAGATCATTGTGGTTAAGCTGCGGATTTTTATGCAAATTCATATTTTTGAGGATATGTTTGTAAAAAAAGTGTAGCTTCGGTAGAAAATTGTTTCAGGTATTATGGAATATGTCAGAAATTATATATCGGATATTATAAAATAATTTGAATATTATCTATATTTTATGTATTTATGTATATTTTTTTTATAGTACGTGCATTCAATTTTGCACTTTTAAATTTTCTATAAAGAAATATCCGCATAAAAATCCGCTGTCTAATCGGAATCAACGATAACGGTGTAGATTTATGTAACAACATTATTTAATTTTCGATAACTACGAAAGTAAACATAAGAACTGATAAATTATCGAGTGATTTAAAAATTACTCATTTATCTACCAACATTTTTCTATTCCTCTTAAACATCGACAAATCAATAAAACTAATAATTAAACTACGAATTCTTGTGCATATTCGTATTTTTGAGAATATAGTAAAACAGTAGGATTTCGGTAAGAAATTATTCCACCTACCAGTCACTGTAACCGCACATAAAACAAGGTTACGAAATATTAACCATAATTACAGAATTATTAATGTACTGGTTGTTAATAAAAATATAGGACTTATTTACAGGATCATTTCGATACGTCGACACTAGAACTACCAAAATAATCAAAATTACTAATTTGTAATCCCTTATACAAATTCTATAACCTTACAACGATGTATTAAAAAAAATTTTTAGTGATTTTTTATAAAGAATATGACCAAAGATTTATTTCTCTTATACCACGTATCTTTTTCAAATATCTATCACTTTAATTTTTTTAATTTCCTTAGTATAAAGAGGTATACAATCAACCCTTCTATAACGCGGTACTTTCGGAACGCGTTTTCCGTATAACGCCGACCTGAAATTGCGATAGCTCTCCTATAACGCGGCACTCTGAGAACGAGGTTTCCATATAACGCGGAGCTTGACAGCGAGGATGAGTGTTAAAAGATTTTACAAAAGTCTTTCTTGTTTTTGTTGGAAAACAGTTCCTTTGTTTACTTTTTGTTTCATTTTTTTTTATCATTTCCTTATACGAACTCTTCAATTCGATAAAAATAATTTATAATTTAATCTTGTCTTTTGTATTTCTTGGTCTCCATACAACGCTATACGAATAGTGTGATTTGTACTAATTCTGAGTTTCTTATAGCGCGGTTTCCATACAACGCGCTACGAATTAGCCTGGTTTGTACGGTTGAATCCGAGTTTCTTATAGCGCGGTTTCCATATAACGCGGTACGCACTCACCGCGTTATAGGAGGGTTGACCGTACCTTAACCATTGATAATTCTAGTGTTTTAAAACGATGAAAAATTTATATTCTAAAATGAGCTATTATTTTCTGTAACTTTAAATATTTAATTAAAAAATTCTTTATTTTAATCATCTACTAAATTCTTGGCTGTCGCAACAGCTATAACCTGTATAGTGTTTGTTTATCGAATACTAAGGGATAAAACTAGTCGATAATGTTTAAAAATAATCATGTATCCACGTTTTTGCACCTAGCTTTTTAAGAAGCATCAACCTGCACGCACGCACACGCACAAGCACAAAATATTTTTGTTTCGCACCTCGCCTACCATACTTAATTTTTATTTCCTCTTCTCGGTAAAATAACTTGGCACAATGTGTAAAGATTAATAATAATACGAAAACTGTGAACGATTAGTGATATTGTTGTCGCGGTTTACGTTTCGATCGCAACATTTAGGGAATAAATTAATTTACGCGGAATAAATAATTGGAAATGAATGGAAACATTCCTACCGAGAAGAAATTAAACATTTTATAGGCGCTCCACGATCATTCATCATCCTTCATCATCTTGTACGAGCGTCAAGTCATAGAAACTCGATTCGCGTTAACAAAATATAATACATTTTTAATGTGATACTATTTTCTATCAAATTATTAAAATATGATACTATTTTCGTGAAAATTATTATACTGTTTCTAAAAATTTGAATATTTCAAAACTGTCTGAATATTTCAAAATTCGAAAATTTATAATCAATGCGTCATCTGTTAACTATTTTAGATTTTTATTGAGAAAAGTTTTAATCAGTGGTAATTAGTTTTAATTATGAGATTTTTTTAAGAAAAGTTTTGACTGGAAATAATGATATTGTTCTATAATGGTATTATAAAATTTGTTTTTATTTTTTAAAGTTTAACGTCGCATCTACTACTTTATTATTAGCGACTCTTTCGATTGGACTTAAATTTCTACGTACACAAGGTTTTTTTAAGAAAAGTTTTGACTGGAAATAATGATATATTCTATAATGGTATTATCAAATTATTATTTTATTTTTTTTTAGTTTAACGTCGCATCTATTTTTTGAAGAAAAATTTTGACTGGAAATAATGATATTATTCTATAATAGTATTATAAAATTTGTTTTTATTTTTTAAAGTTTAACGTCGCATCTACTACTTTATTATTAGCGACTCTTTCGATTGGACTTAAATTTCTACGTACAGAAGATTTTTTTAAGAAAAGTTTTGACTGGAAATAATGATATTACTCTATAATAGTATTATAAAATTTTTCTTTTATTTTTTTCAAGTTTAATGTCGCATCTACTACTTTATTATTAGCGACTCATTCGATTGGACTTAAATTTCTACGTACAATTTTATGTCCTGTAGATAGTTTTAAATATTTATTACTTGATTCTGTGAATACCAAAACTAGAAAAGAAAATATCAATTGAACTAAAAATTTTTTTTTCGTGTAATAAATCCGATTGTGGATTTTTACACAAGTTCAGAATCTTTGGAATATTGCAAAAAGAAATTATTCCACTTACCAGTACTTTTAAAAAATATTTATATATACCATATATAATATAATTACTTTTTCATATTACGTTAATCCTACAATTTCTATGCAATCTTAAATGTTTAAATTTTCTATAAATGCACAAACATCCGCAGTCTAATGATAAACCTCCAAGTAATCGATAATAAATAATTAAACGTTATATTTTTTTTTATTTTAAAATTCTAACGTTGCAAAAAGAAAAATATTCTAATTCAGCAAATAATTTTAACAAAACCGCGAACATGCTGATAACCTGCTGCAAAATTTATTTCTCAATTATTTTACTTCGTTTTATTTCGTTTTCTAAGTATTAAAAGTACAGTATGAATTGCATCGAAGGAACATAAACATGGTTTTCATTTTGAAGGGGAACGTAAACGCTTAAACAGACATCTACGATAATCAATAAGCTATCGGTATATCGTTAAAGGCTTTTTATTACGTGGATGCATGTACTACGCCAGGGTATTTATAGCGTGTATCGTAAAACTAACCATTGAATATAACGTAGAGCAGTTGTTTCCAACGCAGCTATGCAAAACGTATACACTCTTTGCGAAATATCGTAAACAATTATTAAACGACCGAACGGTTTCTGTCTCGACGAAAATATAGAAATTGAAGGAGTATGGAAAATTTCTTGCTGAAGGTTGCTCGAAGATTACGAAAGTGCGCCATTTAATTTCCTATACCATTATCCGTAACTTGATACGAAAACAATACGTCGTATGATGTAAAAGAAAAAATGTCGATAATCTTGAAACCTCGGCCAAAATGATATCCTTAAGGAAAACGTATAAATGAATCGTATGTATCTTTTCGAAGCGGATAATTTCAACTAACAGTAAGATACTTGGCAGTGTTTTGCTTAGAAAGAAACGCAGATATTTTAGGTGGTAATAAAAATATGGCATTTTTTATTTTTTATGAATTAAAAATTTAATTCTTAGCCATTTTCGATCAAATGTTTATGAATTCGTACCGTAGCACACAATCTGACGGAGAGTTGAGTAAAATTGACGTAACCTTTAACGTGTTATGTCGAGGCAGACTCGATATTTTATTTTCTTCCATTGTTTGCAATTTTGGAATTTGTAATATATTTCTTTATATTAAAATTGAGCTTAATAGAAAATTTTTTGTCTAGATTATATAATAATTTATATATATATATATATATAATTAATATTAATTAATTATTATTAATATAATATAATATAAATTATATTATTATTAATATCATAATATTAATAATATCAATAATCATATTAATATTAATATAATTATTATTAATAATAATCATATTAATTATAATATTATTAATATTATTATATTATTAATTTTAATAATAATATAATATAATATTAATTATATTCATTATTTAATATATATAATATAATAATTTAGCCAAATTATTAACAGCTTTTAAAGATAGATCACTAAATATGAACTAGTTGGACCAAAATATCGAACGTGTCTCGGACCGCAAAAGATTGAGTTCGATTTCGCTCGAGTATTGATATATTCAGACGATGATTAAAAATTGCGTTGAATTTTTACCGTTCGTGTATACCGGATGACCGTGAAGTGCCAGGACTACGAAATAAAAGAAAGAGTAACATGTACGATAATGGGAACCGTTGCACGAAACGCGTGTGCGTGAAAAGATCGAAGTTTCTATGGCGGTTTGTGGCGTTTGCGTGTTATACCAGGTCACCGAAATTCATGCAGTCACCGCCGATTGAATCCTACAGGGGTTGGTGGACCATCCCGTATTTCTCCTGCAAAAGTCATCGATGGTTGATTTCGTACAGCGTTAACGTACGGCCACCGGACGCTCGTCATGGGTTCGTACCAATTATTTATATTAACTTAACATCTTTGATATTAACACTAAAAGTACCGAAGCTGTAATTTCTCATGGAAACTCTATAAATTTTCAACGATACAGTTTGAGGAATTTTTCGTGATTTTCTGTGAAAAATATTGGTAAAGATTTGTTCTTACGTTATAAATTTTTTAGAATACCTGTTATTTTTATATTTTTGGGGACAGATAGGTCTACTTTAATCGTCGATAGGTTTAGTGTTAACACATCGATTTTCTATTCAGTTCTACACTTTAATCTTTCAATTTTTCAATTTAATTTTTTAGTCCAACTCTGCTGCGATGTTTGAATCAATTTCGACTCAGTAGTGCAAAAGTGGAGAACATTTTTACCATTAGATGCCATATTTAAATTGAACAGTAATAAAAGAGGCTTCTATAATTTTTTTATAATATTTATTTAATTCTAGTAATTTTCCAGTTGTCGTAATCTGTATAATTAAATATTAATTAATAGAAGAGCTAGCTTTTATGAAGGACGCACAAGAATAGTAGTATTTTCGTTGTGTTAAATAATTTCCTAATTTTTAAGATGTTGTTGATATTAGAATTTTTTTATTTTGGTTTTACGATAGAAATATATTTTTCTTAAAATGTGAAGATTTTTTTTAGAGCAAGATTTGGTCGAAAAGAATCTAAAGATCGAAGGAGAGTTAAATAAAAAAGTTGATTTTAATTGATTTTAGTTCATTATGAACTAAATAATGAACATTACTCTTGTTAAAGTGAATTCAATCAATTATAATCATTTAGAATTGAATTTATTTAAATAAAATTCTTAAATACATCAATCTTTCGTGAATTTGTATTCCTAGAAATTTATTTGAGAAGATAACGACTAATAATTAATAAGAGAATAATTTATAACGGAATACAATCAGTGAACGTATTTTGCGTTTGCTTAATGGAATCGGTATTGTATTTAAAACGCCCAATAACAAAGTTACTTCAAGTCGGCAGCTTTTCGAGTTAATATTTAGTTCCATTCATAAATAAAACAGCTGCTCTATTCAATTTTAACGAAGTCGTATCTTGTTCAAGGGTTCGAGAATTTTTAAGCATAGATATCGATATCAGCGGACTAGAAGTAAATCAATGCGATGGATCGTCGCAAAATAATGAGAACGAAGTTTTAAATAATCAGATAGCATCTTTTAAAGGCACGCACAAATGTCATACCGACACCACGCAGGTAATTATTTGGTATCTAAACTGATATTCTAAAAATTAATACATAAAATAATATTTAAGTTACAGTAGAACCCCTATTGTCCAAATTAACCCTTTGCACTCCGCTGTCCCCTCTCAGGGAACATCGCAATTCTAGCTTATCACTCCGATGTCCCCTCTCAGGGTACATTCAAGTTAATT